>PVJD01007987.1:0-77526 GCA_004026545.1 Mormoops blainvillei | reverse complement strand
TTTGATTGTGATAGATTGACACCAAACAAACAAAACAAACTTTATAATCTTATCTACACACAGACAAACACAAGGTCAATGGGTAAACCACAAAAACAAAACAAAAAAACCCAAATGTCGCCTCTCCCAGCTAATGTGAGTGACTGCTGCTTCTGTAACAATTACAGCTTTAGCTCCATTCTAGTCTTCCCTTATTCTAGGTATGATTTAAGATAGCTGGTCAGATAAGCCGGTTAAGATAGAATTACCCCCACTTCCCGAGAGCACCCAATCCAGAGCAAAGCCCTGCTTCCTTGAGCCGTCCCCCAAATCACCCAACACCAGCTCAAACCCCATAAAATGTCCTTCCTCTCACACTGCCTTAACGAGAGGCCTCCCAGCCCACCAGGCTCAGCGGATCCAACTCTAGCTTTGTCCCTGGTAGTCTCTGGCTGGGAGGGCACGGACCCTGGTATGGGAACTCAATGTTTAACTGAATCAATTAAGCCATTTCTTTTTGGCAATATTAGATGCTGGGCAGGCAAAGTTAAGGTGGGTGTTTCAAATTCAGGCTGCAACTGAAATGCTTGAGGGCATCTAAATTATGCAGTCTAGAGACCCCTCGAACCAGAGGGAATGTATGGTTAAGGAAAGGATGTCACTTGCCACGTCAGATCCCCACGGGCTACTGTTTTCAGATAACCTATGCCTTTGGGGACTGTGTACTAAAGTTGAGAAAAAGAAGTAAAACAAAAATATATATTTCCAGAGTGGTCACATTGCTCTGAGCATTTTTCTGGGCAGATATAGCAGATATAGCAGATATAGTAGAAATCCAATATACAAACTTTCCTTGCTCTCTTGGATTTATATTATAATTGGGTATAAAAGACAATAAACTTAAGTGTGTAAGTCTGAAAAAAGGAAAATATCAGAAAGTAATGAGTAAAATGAAGATCGTTGAATTAGAGACAGTTAGTGTGCCTCTCGACGGTTCCTCTAGATGGGGTAATATCAGTAGAAGCCTATCTCAGGAGGTGATTTTTAAGTAGAGATCTGAGTGGCAACACGAGCCAGCATGACACTGACCAGAGAGAGTATTCTAGGCAGAATGACCATCTAGAACAAAGGTTCTGAGGAACTGGAAGAATTGTCTTCGTTTCTTTGGGTTGCTGTAACAAAATACCGTAGGCTGGGTAACGTAAATAACATTTATTTCTCACAGTTCTGGAGGCTAGGAAGTCCCAGATCAAGGCGCTAGCAGACCCGGTGTATTCTCCCTGACTATAGACTATCTTCTGAAACCTAAGAAATACAATCATCGGACACAATGAAGACCCCTTTCTCTGGGAGCACAAATATGATGTTATGTTTAAAGTCAGTGGGGGTACGTGCTAGTAATAAAGCTGATTTTCATCAGTTTAAGGTATGGATGCTTAATTTGTATAAATTTCATCTTTTTTGACTATAACGTTGTGAATTGCAGACCAGGAAAATTCGACCTTCTCAGGCTTAAATTCTGTACTTTCCCCAGGAGACCAACATGGGTATTTCTGGCTGCCACTTAGGAGGCCAGCACTTTCACAGTGGTTTTTGAATCTGTCCCAGCCTTGCTGATGATAATGCTCAAACAAGAAAATGGAATTTTAAGGCAATCAACTTAATTCTGGAATCAATAGCCCTTAGGCTTCTTCTACTTAAATCCCCAAATCCACTTTACCAGAATATATTACCTTCAGACACCTCCAGGCAAACGGTTTAGATATGGCCGTGTGCTCAACTCTTTGGGGGTACAGGTATGTGGTGCATCGCCGATCAGTCAGGAGAGAACTGCAGTAGTGCTTAGATGATAACAGCAGACCAAACGTGAAGTTTATTTCTCTTTGCCAGGTCCTGTGTGTCAGGGGGTGGGTTATCCACAGATATGGCCTAGGCTCTGTGATGTCTGCCTCATGAGGTCAGCCTTACTCAAGTCCAGGTATTCCAAAGGGCAAAATGAGCCCCTCAGTGGAGAAACAAAAACCCCATAAATGCCAACTGAAACATTACTTTGTCTAAGTGTGCTGCTTCTTAGAGGTGCTTGTGGTAGTATGTGGACATTTAGGACTGATAATATAGAGATTGTGGGGTGGTTTTTCGGAGAAGACATGTCTTAATACCATGGACATGTCTTACCAGGACGGTAGACAATTATAGTGGTGTAGGAAGGGGTAATAAACCCCCGGAAACGAACAATGGTTGTGGCTATATCTCTGTGGCATCATTTCTAGTGGACGCACTAGGGAAATTGTACCACCCAGCAATTTCTGGATGGTAAAATTACTTGAGCAAACTGTGGCTATAGTCAGAGAAATTCTTTAGGACAAGGATTCCTTAATCTGGCTGAATATCAGAGTCCCCTAGGACCTTAAAAATAAATTAATTTCATAAATACATTGTGGCAGGTTGAATTATGGCCCCCAAAGACATCCTAATGTCCCTACCCAAATCCCCATACATTCCATTAATGTTACCTTAGGGGCTGGGCAGATGTGATTGAGTTAAGGATCTTGAGATGGGGAGATTATCCTCGATTATCTGATGGACCCAATGCAATCACAAGCGTCCTTACAAGAGGAGGGCAGGCAGGTCAGTCAGAGGAGCTGAGGCTGAAGCAGAGGGAGGTCCGAGTGATGCGGGGGTCCTAAGCAGAGAAATGTAGACGGCTTCCAGAAGCTGGAAAAGGTAAAAAACATTCTTCCCTAGAGTCTCCAGAAGAAACCCAGTGCTGCCTGCTCATTTAGGCTTCCCATGTCTGAATATAAGAGAATAAATTTGTGTTGCTTTGTGTCACTCACTTTGTAATTTGTGACAGAAACGTTAGGAAATTAATAGAGAAACTTCATTAAATTTCATTTCACACATCATAAAGGTAACAGGTGTTAACAGCCACAATGAGATGAAACAAAGATATAAAGGAAAAAAAGTAATCCCCAGCGTCTCCATTTTGAACCTCCCCAAACCTCATCCCCTGAGCCGCCTGACTTTTTCTAAACACACAGGCAGTTCTAGTTCTTCAGTTAATGGCTTTTAGTTTATAGGAGTTCACTTAAGTATTAAGGCCTTTTAATTAGCTAACCTGCCCTGTGAACATATTCTCTCACTAAGAATGGCAGATTGTACAAATGGCCACAGATTATTCCAATAACTCTAACCAGGCCTCTTTGAAAACTGATTTGCAGCCCTGGCTGGGAGGTTAAGTTGGGCATCGTCCTGTGCACCAAAAGGTTGTGGGTTCGATCCTCAGTCAGGTCACATACCTAGGTTGCAGATTCGATCCCTGGTCAGGGTGAGTATGGGAGGCAACCAATCGATGTTTCTCTCTCTCCCTCTCTGAAATCAATAAACGTACTTCCAGGTGAGGATTAAAAATTTTTTAAATAATAATAATTGTGAAGAAAGGAAAGAAATCTGATATGCAGCAGTGCCCATCAAAAGGCGGATTCCACTTCCCAGACTAACTGGGTTTAGCCAAATGGCTTGTTTTGGCCAATGAGAAAATAGCGAATATAACTCAAGTGGAGGCTCTAGGGAATTCTGCTATTACATGAACTAAGCCAAGGTGAAGCCAATGCAGACTGGAAGGAATTCCTACCCAACTCATAGAAGCATGACAAAGAATCATGGTAATTTTAAGCTACTAAGTTTCCAGATGATTAGTTACAGAGGAAAAAGTAACTGACCCATTAATTGAAGCTTTTGACATCTTCTCAGGTGCCAAAGGAGTTTGATTTTCCTCTCTGGGTCCTAATTTCTGAATGGAATGATGTACACACTTAACCATATGAAACTGAGGTATCCTACGGTCCAGTCTCAATCAGGAGTCACTTTCAAAGATACAACGATAAAACAAACAAAGAACAAACAAAAGCTAGATCAAATTAAAATCAACTAAAATCTTTTTTGATGTTCCTTGAGAAAATGCCAATGGGAAATTACATTAATAGTGCACTGCAAAACTTAAAATCTTCTGTCCCTGTTTTTCTCTTTCTCAACATACCTCACATATGCCAACTGCCCCCAAATGCAAAATCGTGTTTTCTCTATTCCAAAATATCCAAAACTTTTTTCTCACTGTTTATCTACTTCATTTCCCTCTTATTTCTACAGTAACTCTCTGCCTTTTCCAAAATAGAGAAGCAAGCTGGCAAGCACTCCTCCGTATTTTTCAACTTGTCCATTACCCTGATGCCAATGCCATATAAGGCTGACATCAGGAATAAGGTGGAAGGACAGAATAATCCTTTTGAAGGGAGCTGGGGCAGGAGCCAGGGCAAGCCGGTGAACAGTAATAATAATAGCATGTCTGTCCTGTCTCACAAGAATCTATGGTGGGTAAAGACACAGTATAATGCATAGCTAAGTGTGAATAAAGCAGCTGAGAAGGCTGTGGTGAATTAAAAACTTTCTAATAAAAAACAAGCTAGACCTAAAATTTCAGATGATCTCAGCTGAACATGGGGATTGTTGGTAATGGTGGGTGAAGGATTAAAATGAGCCACCCTTGGGAGAGAGATTATAAAGTCTTGATATTGATAGACAAACATGTTTACATTGCTTTGTTAAAATTTTAAGGTAAAATATGAGAAGAACAGATGAATGGACATAATTTTGAAGCCACTAGAGCAGGAAAAACCTAAGATGATTCAATCAATCCAGTTCAAGACAGAAACTATTTCAGTTGGAAGAACATTAACCTTATAAATCAATCTGGGATGAATTGCTATCTTCATACAGTTCAGGATTTCATGCAGGCAAATCTTTCCAAATCTCTCAAAAAAGGTTTGGAGCTTCCTTCTTATAATTGTTGCACATTTTCTTTTATGTTTATTCTAGGTGCATTGTTACATAGTGTCATAAATATGAATATAATCGTAGCTTTTTATATTCTAAACATTTTAATATTTATTGAAAACAATAATCATATAAATAGATTTCATATTTCTCCATTATTTTGGTGAAGTTCTTAATAATTCTAAGATCTTCACTGGCTAAGTATATAATTTTATTGATCAACAAAAATTCCTCTTCTCCTTCCAGTAGTTATGTTTCTTATTTCTTTTTTGTGTCTTATAAATTGGCAAGAATATTTAGAAAAATGTTATATAATATTTGAGATAGCATACTTTCTTTTATTTTAATTAAAATGCCTTTGGCATTCACCATCAAACATGAGGTTGGCCCTTGACTAAAGAGAAAACCTAGTTATTCAAATTGAGGAATTATCCTTTTTGGTTCAAAACTTAAAGAATTTTTAAAAAATTAATGAGTATTAATTGTTGAATTTACAACTATTCTTTAAAGCAACTAAAATAGATTGAAACCCATTTTCATATACTTTGAATACGTCCAATTACAGAAATTTTCATGTATTACTTATGAAAGAATTTAAATGTAATTGGACACATTAAAGTTATGTTAAGAATATGTTTCAATACATTTTATATATAATAAATTTATAATAAACAGCAATGTAAAAGTACAACAGAAGAAACCTTGAGTCCCTACACTTTCTTTTTATTTAAGCTTAAGTCATAACTCAAACCTATGCTTTTTAATACTATACTTATTCAATTACTTCTGAGTTTCTGTCACAAATATTTTTTTTCCATGTAGGTTACAATACATCAGATTTGATTAATGCAGAAAGCCTGACAAATATTTTAGTGAGTTGATTTGTACCTCTTTAATGTTTGAAATTTATATGGTTAGTTGACAGCCTGGCTAAGGCAATAAAATACTGAGAAATAAAAATACAAGCTTGTTATTAGTTAACATACACTTTTTGTGTCAGGACCATAACATTCTGCATTTTATGAATTTTATTCATATGCTGTAGTTTTATTGGAAGTAACAAATTATTGTAACATGAATTTCTCTGAGTTAAAAAGTAATACTCTAAAGACCCAGTTTTATGTGGTTTGCATAGCTTTTCTGGCTTTACCTCCTCGAAAAGATCCTTTAAATAAAAAGATTTAAAATAAATCTTTTTTTCAGTATCTTAATTCAAAGATTTGCCTGTAATTACTTTTGTAGGAAATGTGTAGATTCTCTCTGTTCTGATTCTTTTATTCACAGCATTTATTGAACACCTACTATGTGCTCTACATACCTGAGGAAATTCATGAATAAAACAGAGATTCCTATACTAGAGAAGTTTACATGCTAGGAGACAATAAACAGGAAATATATGTGAATTATGTGGTTGGTATGATAGATTCTATATGTTAAGTGTTAAGGGGGTATTGGGGCAGGAAAGAAGTCCAGAATGCAGCACAAAAACAGTGCTCAGTAGCAAATAAAGAAGTGCTCCCGACTGGCCTCACTATCGGGAGAGAAAAGATTTGACAAAGGCCGGGGAGTTAGCTAAGAAATTTCAGGGCAAGAGGATTCCTGAAAAACGGAACGGCTAAAGTCAACACCTGAGGGCAGAAACATACTGGCTTGTTCAAGGAACAACAGCAAAGAGACCACTACGGCTGAAACAAAGTGAGTGACGGAAGCAGAGAAGGAGCCAGAAAGGTAACTGAAGGGTAACGTAGAATCGCTGTGAAAACTTTAGTGTCACGGGGGTGGGGAGGCATCAGAGGGCTTTGAGCAGAAACTGACATAACAGAATACAGACGTTGCAAAAATCACTCTGGTTTGTGGTGCTGACAATAGCCTGCAGGGGGACAAGGGGAGAAGCCGTAAAACCTGACAGGAAGTTATTTCAACATCTAGTGCAGAGGTGATGGTGGTTCTGACCTGGGGCAGAAGCGCCGAGTGGGGAGGGGGGGTAGAGTTCAGATTCTGAGTGTACTTTGAAGGTAGAGCCAACAAGTTTTCCTAACCCACTGGATGAGGGTTTGAGAGAGAAGAGTCAAGGAAGATTCCCAGGGGGTTGGCCTGAGCAGATGGAAGAAGGGACTTGACACCAGTTGAAATGGGGAAGGCCACGGGGCAGCTGGCTTGGAGGGGAGTAGAAATCAGGAATCGAACTTTGGACTTACTGAGCTCAAAACGCCCCTTAGAGGTGTAAGGAGAGACACTGAGTAGCGGGTTGGATACGGATGAGACTAGAACTAGATTATGAATGTGTAGTCATCAGCTTATAAAGGATTTAAGATTATGTTTCAAGTTTTAATCCTTGTATGATGGATGCTGTACAGGAAAAGATACACTTAACAGATGCAGATATTAGGGCACAAAATTAAAAGTATAAAAATGCCCGAGTTAAACAGATCCAGGAATCTTCTCTGGCAGGGACGCTAAGGACACACTTAAAGGACTGTGTTGGGTGTATATACATGTATCATTCTGTAATATTTTAACATTAATGCAAACATGATAACCACAATAAAAAAATTGCAAAAATAAAAACTTTAACCAAAACCCCACCCATAAGTCTCAGTTGTCTCCATTTTTCATATTGTATCACAGATCTTGCCCATTTATCTATTTTAATAAGGAAGATGTAATTTTAATCTTCATTTTCATGTGACCTTGTATAACATTTTCTATATTATCTCTCAATTTTCCTAATTATCACTTTGATGGCTACATAGTCTACTGAGTTGATCCACCATAATTTCCTTACCTAAGAGCAGTATACAAACTTGGCTAAACAATGTTCTTACAATTATGAAAAAATCAACAAGGGTTGTGGGGAAAGACTGGAAGAAAGTGTATCAAATGTATTCTGTCCTCCTTCCTTTTGCAGCCCAGATGTGATGCCTTCCAAGAAGTCACCCACGACACTCCGAGTGGATTGGGTATCCCTCCTAGATGTTTCTAGCACACTGTGTGATGGTAGCCCATGAGGTTGTCTCCCACATACTACTGTCAACTCCATGAATGAACAACAGCCATGTACCTGCTCATCACTATCTACCTGCTCTGCTCAGTAAACCTGCATGACGGGACGTGTGGATGAAAGGATTGATGTTGGATGCTTTGAATGACCTGGTGGCAGGTCATTGCCCGCTCAAATTCTATGTTCCTCTTTCCCAAATTTCCTTTAATATATACATTTTCTAATACTTAAAACTGTTCTGTTGTGAACAGGAATACGCAAAATAGACTCTTTTTTCTTTTGTGCAATGTAAATGTTAGGGTACGCTGACTGACTTCCAGCTTTCTGCTCTGTTGGGACCACTTTTCTGGCCCTTCCTTCTGTGGTGGGGCAGGATAAGGCCAAGTTACTTGAGGGAAAAAAATCACAAGATATGGAAGCAACCTAAGTGATCATAAATAGATAACTGGATAAAGAAGTGTAGCACACATATACAATGGAATACTACTAGACCATAAAAAATAATGAAATCTTACCATTTGTGGCAACATGAATGGACCCAGAAGGTATTATGTTGAGTGAAATAAGTTAGACAGAGAAAGACAAATACCATATTATTTCACTTAAATGTGGAATCTAAAAACAAGATAAACAAACAAAAAAATAGAAACAGACTCACAGACACAGAGTACTGATGTTTGCCAGATGGGAGGGGGTTGGGGAGGACAGGGTAAAAAAAGTGAAGGGATTAAGATGTACAAATTAGGAGTAGCAAAATAGTCATATGGGTTAAAGTACAGCACAGGGAATATAGGCAATAATATTGTAATAACTATGTATGGTGCCAGGTGGGTACTAGACTTATCAGGGGAGTCACTTCATAAATTATATAAGTGTCTCGCCGCTATGCTGTATACCTGAAACTAATATAAAATAATATTGAATGTCTAAATAAAATCTTAAAAAAAAAATTGAATGGCAACTGTCATTGGAGGAAAAACAAACAAAAGAAGTAACGCATTGTCCCTTCCAAACTGGAGTATTGCTGGTGTGAGTCCCTGAAGAGCTCATTTCCCTTGGACATGGTGACCAGAACGTTCCAGGCAGTAGCTTTTCTGACAGCCAGCTCTGAGCATGAGAACCACATAAAACAGAATTTCCAGTCAACAGGAGATGGAAGAGCTATGTCAGTGAGCAATTAACCTTTGTAATATGAAGCCACTGAGAGCAGGGGATTGTCTGTTATTCAGTTATAGCTTACTGTATTTTGCTGTGTATAATATGCACATTTTTGCCCAAATTTTTGAGGGAAAAAATAAGGGTACGCATTGTACATGGATAGTACCTGAAATATCTTGCATCTGTTCTTGTGTTTTGTAATGATTTGTTACATAAAACTTCTTGTACTGTAATATGTTCGAAAATAAATGCTAACATTCCTTTATAGTACAAAAAACAAGTATCTAAATATAAAAAAGTAAAAAACTGAATTAAAAAAATTAAAACAAAAGGTATTTTTTCCTGAAGTTTGGGCCAAAAAAGTTGGTGCGCAGTATGTACGGGAACACACTATACCTGGCAAAAATACGGTAGTTGTCCTGATTGATACTCTGTGGACAAACTTTGTCTCCTTGGCTTTAAAGAAAGACAGGCAGTCATTGAACTCTAGAAATCTGAAGACTAAGCACAGGAAAATTAACCATCTCTCTAAAAACAGAGTTAAATTTAAATGCTGAAAGATTAGAAGAAGCACGTTCAATTTGCAACTGCAATACCACAGGGGAAAACCTTGCAGACATATCTCCCGTGGCTTTTATATGCCTTTCACTCAGAACCAGTCAAATCAACAATTTTACCTAATAGGTTAGTAACTGACTGTGGTTCTTACATCACTGGGGATATTGGGGCCATTTGGACATTTCTTAGTTAAGTCCAGGTGTTGCAGGACTCACAAAAAAGGACAGAACGTGGCCCATCAGATTCCTTCAGGGTTTTTTCATCTCCAAATGCCGGTAGCTAGATTGATACTTATCACTTTCTGAAGTGCAGGCAGTAAAAATAAGAGTTATAAATGTCAGTTTTGATGTCTGCTTTAGTGCCTTTGATCATCCCCAGTGGAGGAGACAAGCAGGCTTAGCGTGGGAGTTCCTTGCCTTACCCAAGACCCTACCAGGATTTGCATTAATTGGCAGCTTTTGGAAAACCTACAGGAGAGAAGCAGCTCCAGGGTCACGAAACAGTACTGAGCTTCCAGACAAAGGACCTGGATCTGAGCATCAGCTCCGTCACACTGTGATGATACCACACGAGCCAGCTCTAAGAACTTGGGCGATTTTCTTAACCCCTATCTCAACCGCCTCGCGGATAAAACGCCAGATTCTGAAGGTTCTTGTGAGAAGTGCACAAAGCGAGGCCTGTGAGGACTCAGAGAGCTCTCTGGGCTCCAAGAGATGCGCCTCTTCACCTCTCGGTTGTGTCCCATGGACCGTGTTCCTGACTGGGACCGGCAGCCATTGGAGGCGCGTCAAGAGGGATCTCACTGCTAAGTTAATTTTTAAAAGTCCAAAGGATACATATCGAGCAAGAAAGGATTTTGGTGTTAGTTCACGGATCTCTCCTACAAAGAAATGGAAACCGTCTGCCTTATAGGTAGCTTCTCCATTGGTATTCACAGTATTCATGGCCAAGCCTCAGGTCACGTGCTCTGGTGGTTTCTGCCATTCTGTACATTTTGGGCAAATTCTCATCAGCCCCTTTGGTCTTTGAGAGAGAGTAGCTTCCTTGCGATCTTCCTGCTGAGCACTTGCAGATAAACAGTCCTATCTACAATAGAAGCCTTGCCACAGCGCGAATGCTCCGAAGCACGACGCTAATGCTTCGGCTGAAACCTCTGGGTCTACCGGACAGCAACGTGCTTGGGAGCTCATCATCTCAGGTGCTGACACCCACTCAGATGGGCCAGCTAATGGTGGAGCCTTACATTTCGAGCAGAAATCATTTGGAGGAGCAGACTTGGCCTTAGCATCTTGGTACTGGCTGCAATTAAAACATGGCGCTCAATTAAAGCATAGCCCAGGTTTTACAAAATCTTCATAATTTGTTATTTATAGACACTCTGAGAGATTATCTAAGAAGAAAAGGAATGACAGAAAAGGGGCATTTTCTATTTCATAGATTAACCTTCCCTCCTTCAAGCCTTCTTCCCCTAAGGTTTTATCAATTGGGTGGCAAAAAAAAAACAAAACCAACCCCCAAGCAAACAAACAAAAACTCTCTCCAAGAAATTTTAGTTGGTCTCCTTTTAAATTTGCTTCACCTAAAACTTCCGATTCAAATATATTCAAGAAGGGAATTCATTTCAGGTTTTCTTCGTATGTGTGGATCAAGATAAGGAGAATATAACTTGGAATTCTCAAAGTCCATAGAGAAGCCTAGCATTTAAATGTGAGTTTGCCTTTTATACTGATGTAGGTTACACAATTTTCTCTCCCCTTGGCCTTGGTATCTCCAGTCAAGTAAGGAAGTATTTCCCTCCCATAATTAATGAAAACTTACTGTTTGCCGGCAACCTGTATACACCATCATATTTAAGACTCCCCAGTAGCTCTGTGAGGTACTTTTTCCTCACTTGGCTGATAAGAAAAATGCAGCCCAGGGAGATTAAGCACAGCGGTTCCCCCTTATTTGTGGTTTTGCCTTCCATGGTTTCAGTTAACCATAGTCAGCCGTGCTCGGGCCATATAAAATAGAACACTAGAAATAAACAACTTATACGTTTTAAATTGAGTGACATGCTGAGCGGCGTGATGAAATCTCATGCTGCCCTGCTCAGTCCCACCCAGGAAGTGAGTCGGCCCCGTGTCCAGTGCATCCATGCTGTTTGTGCTCCCAGCCGCAGTCCCTTAGTAGCCATCTTGATTATCCGACGGGTTATTACACAGAGAGAGAGAAAAATAGAGAGAGACCACATTTACATAAATTTTGTTACAGTATATTGTTATCATTATTCTATTTTAGTATTAGTTATTGTTGTTAATCTCTTCCTGTGCCTAATTTATACATTAAACTTTATCACAGTTAGGTATACACAGGGAAAAACATAGCATATACATAGGGTTTGGTACCACCAAAGGTCGCACATATACTAGGGGTCTTGGGACAGGTCCCCATGGAGAAGTGGGGACTGCTGTAGTGCCTCTGGTCACTCAGTTATAAATAGGAGAGTCTAGGCTGGAGGTCTGGCCATTTCACTTCTGAGTTGGCGCTACCGCCTCTCAAGGGCTGTGATAAGAGACAGGTTCAAAAGTCCTGAAAACTCCCTCCTGCTGGGTTGGAGGCTGGGTGAGAAGAGTAAAGGGATTAAGCAAAGAAAAAAAAAAAAAGAAAGACACTTGAAGATTAACAGTAAGGTGATTACTAGAGGGAAGGGGGTGGGGGGAGGTAGAAGAAGGTAAAGGGGAAATAAATGGGGATGGAAGGAGATTTGACTTGAAGCAGTAAATATACAATATAACATAAGGATGATGTATTGTCGACTCGTACTCCTGAAACCTGTATAATTTTATTAACCAATGTCACCTCAATACCTTCAATTAAAAATAAAAAATACTAAAAAAATTTCCTGACAAAGAGGATCTGAGTCATTTTTCAGGCATGAGTAGAGAGCAAACAGGATTTTTAAGAAGATAGTGAGGCCCTGACCAGTGTGGCTCAGCTGGAGCATCGCGCCGTGAGGCATAAGGTCGCTGGTTCAGTTCTCATTCAGGGCATGTTGCCTGGGTTGCGAGTCAGGTCCTGGGTTGGTCAGGGTGCATGGCGGCTGATCAGCTGATGGACGTTTCTCTCTCACATAGATATTTCCCTCCCTCTCTATCTCCCTCATTTCCTCTCTCTCTAAAAATATTTTTTTTAAATCTTAAAAAAAAAAAAAGATAGTGAGAAACTCTGGCCAGGGAGCTCAGGTGGTGAGAGCATTGTCTCAACCTGCCACCACTGTGGGTTTGATCCCGGGTCAGGACGCACACAAGAATCAACCAGTGAATACACAACAAACCTCTCTCTTTCCTCCTTTTTCCTTCCCCTCTCTCTAAAAAATAAATAAATAAATAATCAATCGATCGATCAATAAAAAATTAAAAATAAAAAGAAGACAGTGGGATAAGAAAACTAGAGAATGGTTTAAGGTATATTTCTACATATCAGAGGATACCAGTTTGGATACAGGAATTCCCCTTTCTGGAAATTTTCCTCTCCAGAAACATGAAATTGCCCGTCAGTGGGCAATGGTTAAATGAAAAATGGTGTATCCATGCAGCAGAATCCCATATAGCTTTTAAAAACCAGAAGGGTTAAGACATGGGGTCTGTGTTTCACCTGGTAGTTAGTCAAGATCTTTTCTTTCCTACAAAATGGGAGAAATCACAGTACCTACCTTCATAGGGATGTTGTGAGAACTGCCACTTTGAAGGGTGCCCAGACTTAATAGATATTAATAGATATTAGTATCTATTAATAGACACTTAATAGATATTAGTATCTATATGACATGAAAAGATGTCTACGATATACTGACATGTGAGTAGGACTGACTGTGAAACAGGTTGTTTAGTGTGATTCCATTTTTGTAAGTATGTACAGCTGTATAGAAAGTATATGGAAGCATTTACATCTCAACATCAAGAGGGTTAATTTCTGTGATTGCGCAGTCATTGTTTTCTTATAAACATAGGTGATTTTTATACTTAGGAAAAAAATGGTTTTCATTTTGACAAAAATAATAAAATGAAAATAAATAAACAACCCTTGGGGGAAAAACACCCCCCACAACTCTAGCTTCTTCCTTGGTTTCTGAGTTCCAAGGCCAGTTGAGTTGCTGAAGGGGAAGATGACAGTCTCAGTTCTGTCACCTTAGCCAAGCCTTTTAACCTGGGTCTCAATACCTTGCAGGATTGTGATGAAAAACCAAAGGAGTGAATATCTGAAAGCACATAAACTCTCATAAGGAGTTGTCCCTTGTGGCCTCTTTTTCAGGTTTTCAAAGGAGCGTTTTGTTTCTAGGGTTTAGAATTGTGACACCAGAGTTTTGTAAATAATAACAACAAAAATGATAAATATTGTCCAAACTTCAGTGGCTCCTACTTATTTTAAGTAAATTGTATGTACAAGAATCTGTTTTTAAAATCCAGCTCTAAATGGATAATATTATCTCCAACTATTGAGATGACTATAGCACCCACCCTGCCATGGTATCTGTAGGAGATACAGTATGTTTTCTGCAGTCCTCAATGATGTGTTCCAGGATTTTCTCTGCATCATTTGTACAACATATATTATTAAGCACCATATTCACCATTAAAACCATGCTAGACTTATTTGAAATTCATAGGAGACAGAGGTGAGTAAGAGGACTAAGTCTTTCTCCCTGTAATGGCTTGTCCTAAAGTCTCTGTAATTAAAAAATAGTAATAATGTCCCAAGGCATCTCAAATCAAAATAAATCTTACTTTATAACCAAACATAAATATCACAATGGAAAAACTGAGTGTGAGGGCGTCAGAAGGGCAAAAGTTAGAATTGTTTGTCCTTTGGTGGTTTTCACAAAAAATGGTTGAAGCTGTAGGCTTCTCAGTCTTAAGTTACGACTTTTATTTTGTTCAATACCTAGATGCAAAAAGTGATAGATATTTTATTTACAATTCAGCCGTAGCAATAAATTTATCTCTTTCAAATCTGTTAGACTAAAAGCTGACTGCCCTCTGGTGGGCTGTTTCTAAAATATTTAGCACCTCTTTAACTGAATTGCTTTATAAAATGTCGTACATTGCTATGAGATTATTTTACAATTCAATTCATGTAAGTAAAAAAATGATGTGGACAAAGGAGAAAACTTTTGAAAAGCTAAATACTCTTTATTAATAATGTACAGGCAAATTATAACTTGAGTTTAGCTAATTTCTAAATTTTAAAACTTGTTTTCCTGTTACATGTAAATTGATTTTAGGTCAAAGCAAAGCAGACAATTTTTGGACCTTCATTTTCATTTCTGACATTGTTACATTTTGATAATGGTGTTGTTTTCAGTTATTCAGTAATGAAAAAATTAAAGTGTTTACCATACTTCGATTCAGTTCTCTGTCACTGCTTAAATATAATGTTACTGTTTGCAAAAAGAAATAGAAATGAGATAATTATATGCTTGACCAAAAAAAAAAAATTATACTGACTCAGAAAAAAGAAAAGGCTAAAAAATGCCACATCACAGTATACGCTCTAAGATGGGTATAAATAGGGAAAACATATGTTTAGGGCATATTGATAAGACACTTAGGAATTCTAAAAAACTCTAGGGCACTGTCAATCCTGTGACACAATAGGATCTCGTTCTCTTCTGTTTGCAGTTTCCCCCAATACAGAGGTTCCAACAAGTTGAAATCTCAGGCATCGCAGCTAACTGAACATTTTAGTTTTCACATAGCGACCTGGGCTGTGTCTATTAACAACCTCTGAGGCATACCAGGCTCACTTTGTCAGACCATTATCACTGAGAATTCCTATTCATGTTTTAAATTATTTCCTCTGCACACATCTCACACTTATGCAAACAAATCTTGTGCATATCATTTGAATTCACATTAACAAAGCTATTTCAAATAGATAAAGATTGGGTGCCCAGAAGTCAAGAATCTCTGTAATGAAACAAAAAAAAAGAGTACTGAGCAATTTATCTGGTCAATTTCATCAATACCAATAACATATCTGGAAAATTCAATTTAACATCCTTTTCTTGGTAGCACTGCTTCTTGGCAATGTCATAAAGATTAATTTATCAACGCTCAATTTCATTTAGCATTTGCAAATGGAACCTTAAAAAGAAAACTCTACCTTTGTAACAATGGAATTGAAGACTGCAATTAAATTTCTACTTTAGGTTAATTTTGTGATTGCAAATACTCAGGTTTAACTACAAGAACAGCTAGATGACCATCTAAAAATAATGCAGTTCCCCAAATTTCAACCTCTTAAACAGAAGACATTTGAAACATGCAATAGCAACTAGAGTGTATTTCTTCAAAACGAATCAAGAAAGTCACACAATTAAAAATGTTACATGCAAGGATTTGGGTGTAAGTTAACATTTTTCAAGTTTGCTTTTAAACTAATTAGCATATGAAATGGCTTTAAAATGTAAAGATGCCACCTCTGTGAGGTCTGATTCCTCCCGACATCCCAATACAAAGTAAATGGAAATGCAAAAGTGAAGAGGTGAGTACCCGTCAGTGATTGCTGCTTTAAAATTGTAATGAAATTTACCGTTTTATAAAAGCTCAACCTGTTTTCCTGGTAGGTTTTCCATTTTTTGCCACCCTGCAGGGACAGCCTGGAGCTACGGGCTGCTTTCAGCTGGTTTGCTTTCTGTCCACCACGCCCTCCCCATCTTTGAACATGAGGGAATTAGAAACCTCCATGTTCAGTTGAGTTGTTATAGTTTTTCATGTGAAAAATCATTTAAATTATAGATCCCGAGCATTTAGCATCATTATTCATTTCAGGTCTTCAGTTCGGGTTCTAGGAATATTGGAATGGAAATACGTATGTATAGGTGACTCTGTATCTACACAGAGTAAAAAGTTGTCTTACCTAGCATTTCCAGGTGTGTAGTAACTAGCATTTGTGTGTTTGTGTGTGTACACATATAAAAACCTGCAATAGCTTCTGAACCAGCAATAAGTCTGCACTCCATCAATTTCTATTAAATCAATATTTTTATAGTTTAAAATGTAGTTTTACATCACAAATGTATATTGGTTAATTGCAACTTTGTGACTTCTGATCTGAAAGCTTGTGTCCTGCATCGCGCATTCCCTTTTCCATCGACAGAGGGCACTCTGTAGTTTGCCAAGGAACTCAGCTATGGCTAGGGCCTGCATGCTGGCCGGGTGTGCAGCATCTGACAGAGGATGCTTGTACAGAGTTTGCTCCAATAACAGGCAGAAGCTCTTTCAGCTGGTCAGTGTATAATTTATTGGAAATGCTACTGATCATTGAAACAACATACCTGAATGAAAGAGAACCCCGTGATTTACAAAAGTCAGTTGCAAGTGACTTTTAAATCGGTGGTGTGTTATTATTAGAGTATCACCCAAATGGTTAGCATTGGAAATCATCATATGAATAAAGCCCAGATGCATGCTCAAATACAAGCTCACCTTGTAAAGGGAGTGACAGCTTTACGTCGCCTGCCCTTGCACTGTGTGTGGGAATGTCTTTAGTGTGCCTGCTTCGGTACAACTTAAATATATTATAGCTGTTTTATATTTGACCCAAGAAAAATAAAGTGATTTCTTATATGGTAATTTATCTGGGTCATAATTGACACATTAGAGAGATTCTAGCTTTTTTCTCAGGAACAGGTTGGAGAGAAATTTTCAGGTGCAGGTGCTATTAATTTTTCACCAGTCAAAGGCACTAAATTTAAGCTGAAAACTTGAAAGAATGAAAAAAGACGCACTTGAAGAAAATTAGATTTTCTCAGGGGATTTGTCCAAGATCTACATTTACTGATATGTAATTTATTAGCTGCTTCAACACGACAAAGTAATCACAGCCAGGGAGTACAAGGGCTGCATTTTACTCTCAGCGGCAGAAAGTTTCATAAATGTCTTAAAGCCATGGCAAAAGCAACAGTGAGAAATCCTCATAGACGCGAGAATCAACAGATTTGACAGAAGTGTTTGCATTATCATGGCCGTTATTCTAAATGAGAGTATTCTATCTCAAGAACTGGAGTGATCCTACAAATAATAGAATAAATGGGGATGTAAAAGTCAAACAGCATGATGGCAACTACTCAGATTTGAGAGAAGACCTTCTTAGGATACAGATGTATTCTAAAAACCCTCTTATGAGAAAATGAGCTCCATTATCACAGAAGGAAAGAAATGCAAGGTTTTCGTATATTAAATGTATGTCTGTGTAATAGTAAGGATGATGAAACAAATATTTAACAGCTAGGATGCTGCATACAGCTAACAATTCCTTTATCGTTTACCCAGCTAGGATTTAAGAGCTGTTTTCCTCCTTTTGCAAATATATTTGCCAGCAGCTGTTTCAACATTTATAAAGACCATTTCCCGTGATTGCCAAATAACCATAAATTCATTTACACATATTTTTGAGTTGGAGGCATAGAAATAATTACATGTCTGATTAAATCCACTTATGCCTTCTTGTCTTACTAAATCTATAATAGATATGAATTGTTACGATGTATTCCATCTAAGTGCATAAATAATACAACGCAGATGCAGAGCCCAACTTTCGAACAACAGAATGTGCAGTGATAATTTACGCAAATACGGTCAGGCTACAGTATTAAAGATAACGTATTTTAGAAACTTCTATGGGATGTCTGATATACAAATGCAGGACTTCAGCAAGAAAACCAAAGAAACGGTCCTTGTTTGTCATTGCTTCACTAACCTTAAATACATATTGAATAATTATTTTAATAAGCCCCTCATCAGAGGAGAATAATTAAACTGAAAACTCAATTTCTTAATATACAAACTACGGAAAATCACATCCACACTTCCAACTTTGCTGAATCCTTGAGGAATATTAGTCGCTCCTCCCACCAACCTACCTCCACCCCCACCCCATCACTCCACCCACCCCCACCCACCTCCTCTGCCACCGTGAACCAAGGTAATTTAAATGATTATAGTATTTGAAGCAAGGCTTGAAGGGACTGCTCAAAGTTAAGAATCACAACGCTTAGAAACAACAGTTTGATTCCACTCTTAACTCCCCGCAATAGAGATGGAATATTGCTTTCTTTTGCTTGAGACTCAGCTTATAATAACTTTAATCACATAATATTTAACCATAGTTGTTATACCACAACACTTGGTAACACTTCATTTTGAGTGTCCCAGCATTATTAATTCATTTGGTATTCACTGTAATAACACAGATCATAATGAACTCATTTGGTATTCATGTGGTTGTCATAAGTACTTCCATAGGAATTCTATTGCATTTCAGCATTAATTAATTAAACACACTCCGTAATTTTCTTAGGAAAATGGGAATATGCTGTATTTTTAAAGTACTATGTCCTTCAGTACCACATACACTGGGGCGATTATTGTCATACTTAGAATTATCTGTATATGTTTTCATGAACATATTTTATACGCGAAACAACCAGCAAACAAAAATCAGTGTCTAGATTTTTGTGGATCATGGCACAGTCTCTTAATGTCAGCATTTAATGAATGTAGAGAGAAGTGCTATCTGCAATCACATTTCTCATGCAAGGAAGAACACATCCCCGTATTAATTCCCAGGATCTCCAGGACAGAGCCGTCCTTCTTTACAAACAGACGCACCAGCCACAGGCACGCAGAGGGGGAAAGCCCCGTGCGCAGAGGAAGCTCCGCGCTCCCGCCTCTCCCCGGCCCCTGGGGCGCTCCCGTTCGGTGCACGTCGCTCTTTACATCTGTTACTGAGGTTTGCCACCTGCGTGATGTCATTTACTCAGCAAGGAAAAAATACCAGCCCCCTTAGCATCCTGAGATGCCAAAGTGAACTGGATTACCAAAGGATAATATAAAATCATTTTAAAGAGAGATCTCTTAAAATTCACTAAACTGCAATCGCGTCAGTGTTTCTAAAGCTACACAGGCTTTTCATGCATTCCTAAGAGGAGCGGATTCCATTCTCTTTTCTGCCAGCAGAGATCATATTTCTTAGCTCTACCTTACTCGCCCCTCATATGAAAGGAAAATAATGATACCAGATTTGAAGTGTGTGAGATCCTGTCACGAGTTTCAGCCTCAAGCATCGGGGGTTCCTGTGTTAACAAGGGTAGGGGGGCGGGCGCGCGCGTTATTCGCTTTTTCTGGAGGTAGGCAGCTTACCTTCTATCTGCAATCAGGTAGCAACATTAGGAAGTAAATCTTACAGGGTTTAAGTTGAATTAAACTTACAGGAAGTAAATCTAATTTTTTCCCTGACTTGATTCTGCAATTTCAAGGTAGTGGGGTGGTTGGGATTATTTAACAGTTAAAGGATCTGAAGGTGTCTTAAAATGGGAAATCTCTGAATGCCATTTAAACCTTAGCATTATTTGTTTATTATTTCTCAGTTATGATGTGACTAGAAAAGCATAGATTAAAGAATGACATCTTTACCAGGGAAACACTTTCAATGCTGTTTCAAGACTTGCAACAGTTCCAACGCCTTCTATAAAATTTATAATTTAAAAAATATTTTAACATAACACCAGGATTATCCTATTTCAGAACAGAAAATAAAAAGGAGGAGCAGACAGTTAATGAAGATAGGTCTTTTTCCAGTACATTTACAGAAAATGCAGTTATTTTCAATGCAACACCATGCATTGAGAATAGAAAATTCAGTTCACAATTCTAATAGGAATAGAGGAGACAGGTCAGTATTTTCCTCTTATGGCTTGTGACTCCTGTTATAGTGAATAGGAACGGTACATCAAGGCATGGGGACAGAAAGTGGATTCCCGTTCTCTGGCGTGGAGAATTACTTACTATTCAGAATCTCCCTGACACCTGGATACAATGGGACAGGTTAAAAATGTTGCTTCCTAGAATTCTAGGCTTTTGTTCATCTCAACATGCAAGGCAGGACTCTCATACACAGAAAGGACTTCAAAGGTATGCATTTATTTTTGGTTTGTTAGTTTAAGTTTGTAGTTCTTTCTCTGAGAATAGTTCTTATTAATCTTTGCACTGAAATATTCTTCGTATGCCAAATGCCAGTTACCTTGATGTTGCCTGTTTAATAGCAGCAGCTTCTGTTTTGTCACTGGTGGCAAACAATTTAATTAGGAACACAAAATTGCTGCCTACTTTATTTCCCCTCCGCAAGCGTCTGCTCCTTGTCTACGAATAAGAAACTACCACTATAAAAATCTCTTTCTCTGAGCTGCCTCTAATGAAACTTCCCGATTCCACTTGTTTCCCTGGGCGTTCTCTGCAACAATTTATTCTTTCTTTCTAAACAGACCTTTAGGTATGCAGGCCGTTTGTAAATTACATGGTGCTGGCAATATCATGAAATATCATGACTGCAGTTTATGGGCAGATGAAGGGAGATGAGTTGTAACAAGAATAAATTACACAAAATGCATTGGGGGAGAAATGGGACAGTGCTGGTTCCAGCAAAATGATGAAACTTTAGAGTGGTACTTAATGAGGACACTAAGTTTAGTGACCTTACAAATGGAGGGACAGAGCAAATGGGATTCTCAGGGAATTATCTTCCATTATCTTATAAAGAAATAGGGGCACACGGTATCACAGGCCAAGGCCAGCAAAGTACAGGTGAACTGATGTATTTAGTAAATAAGGCAGTTCACTGGAAACAACTATCCCTTTAGAATCATCCTGAACGTATGACATAAAATCACACGCTGGTGAAAAGAATGTAATTTATGGTTTGGGGTCATATATTTTATACCTAATTTTGTCTTTTTACAAATGTGTCTGGCCAACTGCATAAAAGCTCTCATTGTCTCTGTAATCAATATAAAGTTATGAAGAGTACTGGGAACTAGACCATTCATCCTGTGCTATAGATTTTTCTGCCTTACTTAATTTGCCTGAGAAATGGGGTGGTAATTCTGACTGACCTATAAAAACAAGTGGGGAATCACTGATAAATGGGTGAATATAAATTAGAAAATATAGATATATGTGTATGTATATATGTTTCAATCACAGTCACCTTTTAATTGAGGTAGAGTTAACATGTAGTAAAATGCACAAATCTTATATGATTTTTTTTGCAACTATGTGTATATCCACTACCCAGGTCAACTTTTTATTACCCTAGAAAGTTCTCTCCTGCCCTGTCCAGTCCATAATCCCCTATAGCTAACCACTCTTCTGACCTCTGTCACCAAAGATTACTTTAGAATGTTCTTGAACTTCATATATATATGAAATCATAGCTCTGTAATCTTTTATGTCTATGATCTGCAAACTCAGTGTGATTTTTGACTCTATCACCGTTCCCCATTATTGGGACTGCACAGGTCGGGGAAAAACAGGGTAAGTGACCCTGAAAGCATCAAACAGCCTTCCTTCCCCTCTTCTCTTTTCTTCTGTTCTGCTCTGCTCTACATCATTATCGTTTAGTGGTTAAAGAGTGTAGGCTCTGCCATCGCTCAGCCTGGGAATTACTTTTAGCTCCACCACTACCACTTGGATAAACTTGGGTAACTAACTTACCTAAAACGTCCAAGCCTTAGCTGGCTAAGTAGAAAAATGAGATTAATAACTACTTCATGTGGAAGTTGTAAGGGCTATAAAAAAGTAATCCACATCAAGTACTAGTACAGTTTTTGGCCCCTACATGGTAATATTAAGACTAGTCTGGAATATTCTAAGTCAGTGATTTTTCAACCAGTGCGCCACAAGAATTTTTAAAACATGCAATAGCTGACCATTTACTAAGTAGGGGCACTGACCTCTTTTCCCTTAGATTGTCCAGTTAAAATATGGTCAAAACAACCAACACAACAATAGCCACAGGTGTGAATGAATCAAAATTATACCTATTTTTTTCTGTCAGATTGGCAAAAATATGCTTTTCGGTGTGCCGTAGAATTTTAGTAATGAGTTTATGTGTGCCACAAGATGAAAATCGCCATTTGAAGTCAAAAAAGACAAGCTCTTTGTTGCACTGCTCATGGGCACAGTAGGCAGAAGGATCAGTGGTGCCTCCAGTCTCTGAAAACAATGATTCTAGTTAAAAAAAAAAAAAAACCAGCCTTAAGCCAACTGTACCACATCCCGGTGGAGAAAAACAAAACAAAAAACCAAACAAACAAAAACAAGTCAAAAACCCAAAACAAGGTTTCTGAGTGTTTTTCCCTAGGTGCACCTACATGAGTAATTGTTGGTCTTTTTCAAATAAAGAAAACTCTGTTGGTAAAAATGTATTTACATGGATTTCACAATTACTAATGCATTTTTTTTGAGGTAACTGTCAGTAGGAATGGATAGACTTTAGAACTAGAAGGAAAATCATAAATTATTCAGTCTATTCTCATTTTATTTATTTATTTAGAAAGATTTTATTTAATAATTTTAGAGAGAGCGGAAGAAAGGGAGAAAGAGAGGGAGAGAAACATCGATGTGCAAGAGGTACATTGATCAGTTGCCTCTCTGTTGCCCACAACTGGGGACCCAGGCTGGCACTCGGACTGGGAATCAAACTGGCGATCTTTTGGTTTTCAGGTCGGCACTCAATCCACTGGGCCACGCTAGCCAGGGCGGTTTATTCTCATTTTATGGATAAGGAAACTGAGGCAAGTCATTAGCTTAAGGCCAATGAAGAAGCCAAGATTTCTGCCTCGTAGTCCAGGGCAATGGTCCTCAAAATGTGGTTCCCAACCCAGTAGCTGCAGCATCACCTGATGCTAGAGGAACTTAGAGGCGCACATTTTCAGACCCCACCCGATATCTGTTCAGTCAGAAACTGTGGGGATTGGGCCCACCAGCAATCTGTGCTCTCTGTTTAGGAAGTGGGTTAAATCTTGGCTTTCCTGGACCATCTCCATGATACCATGAGATACCCTACGCCCCCAGACTAAACACTATGGTAATTATTTAAACCAGGATCTGCTTAGAGGCTCTTAAGCCAATTGTAATTTAATGTACAGAAATCATAGGCTCTAAGGATATCTGCAGGTATGAGCTCTGGAGCTTACCACTGATAATTTTTGAAAGGAGAGCTGACGGTGCTAGAGCACTAAACCAGGCCAGTGCTCTTCAAATTACCTATAGTAAAGCGCTCTCTTCCCCCCACCCCAACCTGTCACATACTAATACTTCTGTAACATGAAATAAAATAAATTAATAGAAAAGCACATTTAAAAGACACAAAAAGTACAAGCCAACTTTAGAAGGGATTCAATAGATGTAAAATTACACTGTCAAATTGCTACAAAAAATTCTGAAGGCTTACTCTTAATTTCTGTACTTATCATAGACAAGTAAACAGTTTGCAGACTGGTTGTTCTGGAAGTACGCTTTGAGTAGCAAGAAACTAGGCAATCTACAAGTTAAAGGTGAGGTCTAGTTCAGACTGTTTTTAACTACTCTAAAATAGGTCAAGTGAATCCTGTGACTCCCCATTTTCATCCCTAGAAAGGTATGAAAGGCCACTGATCCTTTCTCCAGAGTCGGCCCTAGGCAAATTAGTACATTCCATTTTTTTGTGCTTTCATTCACTCGTTCAACCGGCCTTGAGCAATAACTGATTATGTGCCAGATTCTTGGGATACAAACCTGATTAAGACATGGTCTCTATTTTTAGGAGCTCACGTGGTAGTGTGCAATAATAATACCCTTTCTATTTGTTATGTATCTATCTCTCTATCCACACCCCTATGTCCTTCTTAAAAAAATAACAAGCTGGAAGCAGCTTAAGAGTATAATGAGATAAAGATAAAACCACTAAAAGTTTTATATTGTGTAGCATTTTATTAGCATCTCATTCTAACCTTGACTTTCACACTATCCTGTGTTGTAATTAGGATCGGTGTTATTGTGCCCATTTTAAAGATGAGCAAACAGACTCATAGTTGCCTTGTGTGCTCAAAATTATGCAGGGCATAATTCATAATTATGCATGGAATCAAATTCATGGGAGCTGCCCCCAAGCACAGCGCTTTCTTCATCGTCCCCTCACCATGTTGTTTTTCTCCCATAGTTCTTTATCTACTGTGACCCTTGGCTTCCCCCTGGATAGGTGTTCATCCCCAGATCATGACCTCATGACCCTCCTGGCTGTGACACAGCTCTCACCTGGTCTTCTACCTACATGTCTTCAGAGCTATAGGTCTTTCACTCTTCTTTTTTTCAAATTCAGATTTGACGAATATCCTATTTACTCTTGAGCTTACTCTATATTGGATGACAGCACACCTAAAAAATCTGAATATATGTCTCAATTTAATGGCATCCAATGGTAAATTACTTCCTTCCTATCTGAGGGACGTCCTAGTGAAAACTGTGAGATAGAGGAGTTTGTCTTCATTACTTCTTCTCTCTTGGTGTCGTGTCTTCATCCTCAAATCAGTGACCTACGCATGAATACTCTTTTTTCTTCATTCCTTTAGTAAAACAGTCTCTCAGAGCATTCATTCTTGTCAAGGTGAAATGGCGGTTAGCAACACAAAGCATTGACTACCTAGAGGTGTGTTTGCATTTTTTCTTCACCACAGTAAATATTTACTGAGTGAACATAATGAGTTTGTAATTTGGTAGAAAGAAATCTTTCTCCTGAAGGGCAGGCAGGAGCAAACACCAATAGGTAAGCTTCCATCGCTTGCCTGGCACTGTATTCAGTGATCTCATGTACGCTTTTTATTTAATTCATGCCTACTTCATTCATCTCCGTGCCTCAGGTCTTCCTTCCGGTCTATCCCCTGCACACCTGGCTGAAGAATAACTCTATAGTCCATATCCGATTATGCCACTTCCTTGCCTTAAATGCTTTCTGTATAATTGTGTCGCGTTCAGTGTCTAATCCAAAAACTGCATCAGTGATACTCAAGGCAGTCACAGTGGAAGCAGGAAGAAGTGGGTCTTAGGGTACAGAAGCTGCAATCAGTAGGGACTGGGATCCACCTGGATGAGGGGGTTGAGAGGAAGGCAGGCACTGGCAGCAATGTTGGGGGTGGGGCTGGTCAGGGAGACGATGGGAAAAGCCACGTTATGGAAATGGTCGCTTATTTCTCTGATCCTGTTTTAGCCCCCTTTCTCTGCCTTCTCTCAAAATGTACAAAGTCCAGAGAGATCCCCTTAGATTCATCTTGCGACATGATGTAAATATATATGTATGATATATACAAAATAGGAGGCTGCCTTTCCCATGTTTGTTAGTTTTAAGTGTCTGGTTTTATTGTGAGGGCAATAAAATCCTTAAAACGATATGCTCTCCATACTTATTTTCTGTGTAAGAAGAGGAATGGAGGAGGAGAAAAGGTCATTTAGATGATGTCTCACTTCTTTGCAGATGTTCATTGTGAACAAAACCCTGGAACAGAATGGTGTTGGAAGGTACCAAGAACAGAAGAAAGGTCCCAGGGGGACTCTCTGGGGCCAAGCAAAAGGTATGGGGAGGAGGGGATTAACTGTACAAGGCTTGGCACCAGAACCAGCTAGGTCTTCTCTACCACTTATTTATTAACTGGATGATCTTGGACAAGGTACTCAACCTCTTTAAGTTAATCTCACTATCTGTAAAATGAGAATTATAAGAGCATCTACCCCACGGGTTAAATAAGAGTCTTCTCAACACAGTGCTCAGTCTCCTTGAATGCTCAATAAATACTAATGGTTATTGTAATAATTACACGACTTAATAATAGAAAAGCTGCTCTGGCTGGTGTGGCTCCGGTGACTGAGCACTGGCCTGTGAACCGAAAGGTCACCGATTCGATTCCCGGTCAGGACACGTGCCTGGGCTGTGGGCCAGGTCCCCAGTTGGGGCATGTGAGAGGCAGTCGATGAGATGTTCCTCTCCCTATCTTTCTCCCTCCCTTCCCATTTCTCTAAAAATAAATAAATAAAATCTTTTTTTTTTAAAACCCACTGAGGTCCTAGGAACTGGGTACTTAAACTTCCAAAATGCTTTGCTATCTAGAAACATCTATCTTCCAAGATTTCCATGTGGAATTTGTGTTCATTATGGTTTTTACTGCAAAGAGATATAATTGAGAGAAAAACAGAAATAATTAATATCCTTTTTAAACAGCAGAAAAAGCCTTTTTACCTCCACTGAAATAAGGAGAACAGGTTTCTGAGACAGCAAGTAACCAAAATTAATTTAGGATCTCTGGTTTTTAGAGCTATATCGTAGAATGGGGAGTTCCCTTCTGCTCTGGATAGAAAGCCCATCTTACGTCACCAGGCCATGGCTACAGAGTTCGTGGGAAACTGTTGGAAGGCTTCTGTGAGGCACGCCTATTCACGTAGGTACGTTCTGAAGTAGGAGGACAATGACTTCACTCTATGGACAGTGGGGGCCAGACTTGAGCCTGCATTAGAATCACTCGGGAGCTTGTAAAATGCAGATTTTTGGACCTCGATCCACAGTGTCTGACACACAGGTCTGGGATGGGACCAATGTTTTACTTTCTTAACGAGTGATGCCAATGACGCTGGGACCACATTTTCAGAACCACTGCTTTAGAACTGTGAGGTCATTCCCCTTGAGAAACACTTCAAAAATACAGGCTCATCTGGCTGAGTCGTTAGTATTATTTAAGAAACGTTCTTTACTTCTTTGAACACCCTCTGTTTACGAGCCCTGACTTTTCAACACACATTATTAACATGTCCCTTTGTCCTTTTTCCTTCTTGGCAATTTAGTTTCTTCAACCTTTCCTGCATCACCAGTCTCCTTCCAGAAATCTTGCCAACATGTTTTTGGTTGGTGCCTTGGGTGTTTTGCATTGCGTTTTCCCTGCTCTATTTGTATTGTAAGTTTTGCTTATTTTACAAGTAAAATTTTTCTTTTGCTTTCACCTTTGGCCCATGAGTTTCCCACAAAGTCATTATTTCTTTTCTTGTATACAGAACATAAACATATCTAACAGAGCTAACCATACTAGCATACTGCATCAGAATATGTTTATCATCCAGCACACGTTATTTTTCACCAAAAGCGAAACTAAAACTAAAATACCAGGACTTGCCATTGATGTTGTAGGTTATGTATTATGAATTGACTTCTTTATCAATTGCATTAAAGATATTGCTACTGAGCTTGGTTAATCAAAGGATACTGGTGCTGAAAACCTATAGAAATTTTTGATGCCTTTTAAAAGTTTAAAAAACTTTCTGTTTTGGTAGTGCAAACGTTAATTTAGACTCTTGTGGCCAAACTGATATATTTAAATACCCATTTACAATACACTCTCAACTGAATCTCCCACTGTGCCAGAATGGCCAAGTATAAATAATTTTTAAGTGATGCTCAAATATAAATATATGGCCAAGAATAAGAATCTTAGTGAAATTTTAGCTTTAATTTAATTGAGATGAAATGGATCCTTGCATTTTACTTATTATAACTGACGATCTTCTTTACAACAAGGGAAAAAGGAGAGCTTGTCACAGATACCGAAGAGAAACCACAGTGTGTGTGTGTGTTCGTGAGTATTTGTGTCTTTTAAAGGTGCTGTAGCCACGCTATGTTGTACTGCACCACAAAGACAGTGACTAGCAAATCATGAGATTGCATTGATTTGTGCCCTGCTTCAGAAAAGTGAGCTTTTAAGTCAGCTCTGGGAATTTGGGGACAAGGTTTCTCTCCTAAGAAAGCACAGAAGGGAATAAATGCAAACTGAGCCCCACGGAGATCAACCCACAGGGTGATCTGGTAAACTGGTTGAAAGGAAACAGAAATGTTCTTCCTCTTGTTGGTTAAGTTTGCCCTTAAATTTTAAAAACATTTGGCTTTACCCAGCTACTCTCCTTTGACTAATCACACCTTGAAAAAAAAAAAGAAAACTTACACTAAAAGGTCTCTTGATTAAATAGGAGAAATTAGGAGAGCAACAAGTAAGGGCAAGTCGGAGTAGTGAGCATTTGGCTGGAAAAAAAGGCAAGAGAGAATGTGAATTCCCTTTTCCTCTTTTTTCGCTTATACTTCAGATCCCTCTTGAATGAATTCTCTACATATAAAATTGGGAATTTTCCTTTTTGATGAGTATTAAACCATTTCAGATGATTTCCGTCATCCATTTAGGTCAATGTTCTGGATAAGAAAAACTTCACATTTATAAAAACAGCTTTCAAATGACTTGAAAGAATAAGATTCTCCCATATGTTATAATACCTGGAAACATTTTTTAACCTTCATATTTAGCAAAGATGAGTTTTGGTAATATACTGTGTGGTGAGAACATGAAGGTTCAGGCACACTGAAGCCACTGTTAGTATACATGGGTATGAGATCTATGGAAAGTGGTTTGCAATCACCATTAAAACAAAAGTGTACATATCTCTGACCTAGCAATTCCTCTTGTAAAAATTTCAGCTACATGTATAATTTTACAGGTGTGGAAAGACAAATGTTCCAATTATATTCAATGAAATATCATTTGTAATAATATTTATTTATCAATATGCAACTAATTATAAATTGTTTACCTATCTATGGAATGCTATGCATCTATTAAAACAAATAATATGTACTGATATGGGATGATCCCAAAGAGATATGAAGTAAGAAAACTGCATGCTTATATTTGTTTTATATATAATACCTCTGAAATAATAGAAAAAAAGCTGGTATAAGTGATCACACCAGGGAAGGTGTTATGGAAGGCAGAGTCCCCAAAATGGGAGGGAAATTTCAGCACATTCTCTTTGGGGCCTTTTGAATTTTATACTTTGAGCATCTATTTCCTATTTGAAATGAAATAAAAATTTTGAAAGCTCATGGAACCTCAAGTCACAAATAAATCAGAAAATGCAAAAATCCAACTTATGTTAAAGAAGGTGTCAGTAACCCAGAACTGAGAGCCTAAATCATTTACTTCTGAGTGTAATGAAACTTACTGTATACAGAAGGCAGAAGTCTTATCCTGGGGCACGCAAACCTAGGGTTTGAACAGTATTTATTTTTAACAACATATTTCTCAAACATGCATTTGTAAAACTAAAATGCACCCATTCTCTGTTTTCAGTGACATGCTTAGTAAGTTTAAAGCTTGTCTCTGGAAGGTAAAATAAAGGAAGCTTTGTAGCCATCATTAAATGTCTTCACTGTAAGATTTACTGCCATAATTGTGATGGAGAAAATGATTTTTTTTTCCTGGCAGCAAAAAGAGTCTTAAAAAGACACTAGGTATTGTTTTTTCTTTTCCAAGCAAAGTGTAGATACCCCAAAAATTACATGGTGTCACAGAGCATGCCATAGTTAGAAAAAATGATGCACTGCCTTCTCAGTCTCATTAAGAAAATTACACAGTTAACTCTTTGGACCTTTGAAGAATGTCTCTGTCTGATGAACTTTGTTATTAGAACAACATTCAGCTGGAAATTGTGTATCAAAACTAACTTATTCTGGAGTTCAAGTAGATTCTACAGTAAAACACAAACGTTGTAGCAATAGATACAAGTTCTATAACTGTGGATGAACATACCAAGGTTTTTTATGAAGCTATTGGTGGAAGGAACAATAAAATACACACACACACACACACACACGCACAGGATCTAGGCTCTACCAAGTGACTGACAAGAGGGCTACCAATGTACTAGGGGAAGAGACCATGTCATTTTCTGCACTATCTACATAGACTAATATCATGGGGTTCATGCTACTATTCACCCACTCACTCTCATTTACTTTTCTTATTTGGTCAATTAGTCACCAGTCAGTCACTGGTCTCATTGCTAGATGCTGGGAAACCCCAAAGCAAAAGAACTACAGTTTCTGTTCTGTAAGAGTTTATAGGTTAGTGAGAGGGAGGTTGGGGAGAAAATGAACACAGAAAGAGATAAAAGTGATGCCACGTAATGTCTAATAAGAGAGAAAACCCCTTCAGAGCCCAGAAGAAAGTCCTCTGACCCAGCCAGAAGTACATATGGGTCTGTGTGTCTGGAGGAGGAGGGGTGAGGAAGAGCCAGAAAGATTTCCAGGAGGCTGTGAAATTTGAAAGGAGTTTCGGTGATATGGGGAAGTCAGCCGGGTTCGGTTAGGGTTTGGTTTAGTACTGTTGTGTGTTTGTGTGTGTGTGTGGGAGGGGAGCATAAGCAAAATTACAGAGGAGAATGCAACACTAAAAAGATATGGAGGTGAGAAGTATCAGAGTGAGCAACCGGTCCGGCAGGGGAGGGCCTTAAGCACCTATGTTCCCGGGATGGACAGTGAAAGGCAGGAGGAAGAAAAGATGAGTGTGAGAGAGAAGCAGGGTCCACACAGGAGATTCTCCACAAACAAAACTTACCCTCAATACCCCTTAAAATCGATTTCCTTCAGAAACAGAAACTACAACTTTAGATGCTGACTAGATAATTTGGGTTAGGAGAGGACAGCCAGCATAACAAATTGAAACGATGGTAATAATTAGGTTGTCCTGCTGATTCACTGGGTCCTTTAAAAAGAAAAATAGTTCCTCTGTAGAAAATATTGCCTATGTGGAATTGGCTACCACCCCACAGTTTGCATTTGACAAGCAAATGCACAGAAACTTCACTGGTCCTCAGGGAGCTGGTGCCTGAAGTCTGAGGGTATTACCATTAGGGCCCACTCCAAATAATAATAATCATCATTTTTTTAAAGATTTCATTTATTTATTTTTAGAGAGAGGGGAAGGGAGGGAGAAAAAGGGAGAGAAATATCAATGTGTGGTTGCCTCTTGAGCGCCCCCTACTGGGGATCTGGCCTGCAACCATCACGTGCCCTGACTGGGAATTGAATCAGTGACCCTTTGGTTCGTAGGCTGGTGCTCAATCCACTGAGCTACACCAGCCAGGGCTCCAAATAATTATTTAAAAATAAAAGATATTGAGAAAACTAAGAAGAAAAATCCAATACTAACATTAAAAGTAACTGTGATACGGTAGGATAAAGTGACATGAAGTGATTTTTCTTTTTTGAGCACACATTTGTTCTTTCACTATACATTCTATTTATTGTGAAAAAATATTCTGGTAAAATATACTGTGGTCAAATTGATTGTGGCACCCGTCTCCAGCAAGTTAACTTGGGCTTCCTTACAGCATGGTGGTGGTTGGGTTTTAAGAGAACAAAAAAATCAAGCTGCCAGTTCTTTAGTTCAAAGCCCAGGACAGACCTTCTGCTTTTTATTGGCCAAAGCAAATCACAAGGTGAGCCCAGGATAAAAGCTGGGGAAACAGATTCCACGTCTTGGTGGGGGAACAGAGGAATCTGTGGCCATCTTCACCTACCACAATATTTATATTTAAAAGCGTGAAAGCAAAGCAAAACAAAAAACTCCTCTTCCTATTGTCCGTAAGGACCATACGCTGGTTTTGGCTTCTTTAACTAAATGGTCTTTCCATGGGGCTGAGGGGAGAGAGATACGGGAAGATGTTATTATACTGACTTCTATTACAATGGGCATGTTCATTTTTATTTCAGTAACCTTACTTTAAGCTTCCTGATAATAGTGTCATCTTTGTTTTCTGTCTTCTGCTATGTATGCAATTATTCCTCTACTGGTGTCCTATACAGTCATTGGGATTAGAGAAATTTTGAACTAACCCTGTAGTGATCTAGGTATATTAAATTAAAAAAAAAATTATTGAATTCATCAGAGTGACATTGGTTAATAAAATTATATCAGTTTCAAGTATAAAATTCTATAATGCATCATTTGTATATTGTATTGTAACATTTGCCACCCAAAGTCAAGTCTCCTTCTGTCACCACTTACCCCCCACTTTACCCTGTTCTACCTCCCCTCAACCCCCCTCCCGTACTGTTGTCTGTGTCTATGAGTTCTTTTCTTTGCTTAAGTGCTTCACCTTTTTCACCCAGGTCTCCAAGCCCCTCCCTCTAACAGCTGTCAGTCTGTTCTCTGTATCTACAAATCTGTTTCTATTTTGTTAGTTAATTTTGTTCATTAGATTTGACATATAAGTGAAATCATATAGTACTTTCTCTGACTTGCTAATTTCCCTTAGCATAATACTCTTTGGTTCCATCCATATTGTTGCAAAAGGTAAGATTTCCTTCTTTTTTGTGGCTGAGTAGTATTCTATTGTATAAATGTACCATGCTTTTTTATCCACTCATCTATTCGTGGACACTTGGGCTGCTTCCATATCTTGGCTACTGTAAATAATGCTGTAACGAACATAAGGATGCACATATTCTTTCAAATTACTGTTTTGGGCTCCTTCAGATATATTCCCAGAAGTGGGACTGCTGGGTCAAAAGGCAGATCCATTTTTAATTTCTTGAGGTAACTCCACACTGCTTCCCACAGTGACTGAACCAGTCTGCATTCCCACCAACAGTGCACGAGGGCTCCCCATTCTCCACATCCTCGCCAGCACTTGTTGTTTGCTGATTTATTGATGATAGCTATTCTGACAGGAGGGAGGTGATATTTCATCATTTTAAATTACATTTTTCTGATGATTACTGAAGCTGAGCATTTTTTCCTATGCTTATTCGATATCTGTATGTCGTCTTTGAAGAAGTGTCTATTCAGATCCTTTACCCATTTTTTTAAAATTAGATTTTTTTTGGTATTGAGTTTTATAAGTTCTTTATAAATTTTGGATATTAACCCCATATCAGATGCATCATTAGCAAATATGTTCTCCCATTCAGTGGATTGTCTTTCAATTTTTAATGGTCTCCTTTGCTGTGCAAACATTTTTTAGATTGATGTAGTCCCATTTGTTTATTTTATTCTTTTGTTTCCCTTGCCTGAGGAGACATACCAGAAAAAAATATTGCTATGAGAAATGTCTGAGATTTTACTGCCTATGTTTTCTTCTAGGATTTCTATCATTTTGAGTCTAACATTTAAGTCTTCAATTCATTTTGAGTTTTTTCTTTTGTGTGGTGTAAGAAGGTGGTTTGGTTTCAATTTTTGCATGTATCTGTCCAATTTCCCAGCACCACTTATTGAACAGACTAACTTTACCCCAATGTACGTTTTTGCCTCCTTTGTCGAATATTAATTGGATCATTTGTGAAAAGTTGTTTGTTTCTTTTTTTTTCCCCAAAAAATGCCTGGAAATATCTACTTGTCGATAGACAGAACTGTTTCTCTTGGAGATCTGAGGCCAGGATAATCCTGCTTGGAGCAGTCAGTGGGAAAATCATTCTATATGCTTTCCCCCCATTGCCAGAAAAAAAGATAGATAGATAGACAAAAAAAGGATAAATTGAGTCTCAATGTGTGACTTGGAGGTAAAAAGAAAACTTCAAGGGCACCGCACATTCCGGGGGCAGGGGTGATGGGGTTAGGCTTGGCGCAGTGAGCACAGCTCTCCCCACTGGCAGCTTCCCCAGTAGAGCTAACAGCAGGGGGTGGTTTCCCCAAGATGGGAGCCTAAGCTATTTCCTCGACAGGGCTTTCAATATGGACCTTCAGGAAATCCTTGACTACCTATCACCACAACAATTCCACTACAGCTGTCCTCACAATAAACAAAAAAACTCTGTGTTTCCCCCAGCAGAATAGGGTGTGTGTACGTGTGTGTGTATGTGTTAAAGAATATAACACCTAGCAAATGTTTCATGCCTTTTCAAGTGTCAGTTCAAAATAGGGTAAAAGGAATCCAAATGCAATCCAATTATCCCTTTGCCTCACCAAAAGAAAGACGGTTCTGGTGGGGACCTGACCCTAGTGACAGATCAGAATGAAATGGTGCGCTTGAAGGAGAATTTCCTGGGCCGGGAACATGTCAGCCTGCCAGTGCTCGGAGGGGCCGCCGGGGGCTACAGCCAGGGCAACGCTCGCATATCCATGGATGCTTCTGCTTAAGGATGTGTTTCAACATTGCGAACGCCATTTCTATTACGTGACAAGATGACAAATACTATCCAATGAACCACAGCACGTAAAAAGGAAAAATAACATTTTCTCACCTTGGGAGGGCTTGAGAGGTCCACCTCGCTGCAGACGCCTGCTTGTATTGTTTTGCCAAGAAGGTTTCAACCTGGAGATGGGTTCAAAGAACAGAATTTTCACTAAAAAGGAGGCTGAGATAAAATAAGGGTTTCACAGGACGCCAGCCTGGACAACGCAAGATGGACTTCAGTGAAATATTCTAACTTTCTAAAGGGGCTTCTGGTTTCCCTTTTTTATCTGTATTTGACTAGGTGAAAATAATTTCCACAATCAAAGCAGAATCTCAAAATCAAGAAGGCGGCGTGCTCTAAGAAACACAGGCCTCCCGACATCTGGTTCTCAGCCCTCGCTCTACCCGGGTATCACTTACAAGCAGATAATTTTTTCATTGTTTCTCCAGGCTGTGACTAGATGAAAACTTATCATCTGTATGATCAATAGTCATTTTGTAAGTCAGCACCACTTACGGGTGCAGGTTAGCACAGAAAATCTGCTGTCAGTCAATTGAACTGTCCCCGTAAACATGCGGGCTTGACCGAGAGATTTTTGACTCAGACTGGTTTTCTCAGCCTGATCAAACAAATATCCAGAATGGCTGTTTTCTCCCACTTGGGGTTGTTTGTTTAAGTTCAACAAGTGTCAGGGGGAATTTAATGGACCATGTGGTAGCAAAATCAGTTCAGTGAGCGAGTCTTTCTTTCATTTTCCTCTTTTTCACAAGGGGATAATACTGAGTATTTGTAGACTTCAGAATAAAAGTTGGGGACAAGGCTGGTCAAATTATGTTCTGGTAAAAACTTGGTAATATTTTGGAGCTGTGTTTTTTTGAAAAGATTTTATTTATTTTTAGAAAGAAGGGAGGGAGGGAGAAAGAGAGGGAGAGAAACATAGACGTGCAAGAGAAACATCAACTGGTTGCCTCTCACACGTCCCCGGTTGGGGACCTGGCCCGCAACCCAAGCACTGGGAATTGAACCGTTGACCTTTCAGTTTGCAGGCCCATGCTCAATCCACTAAACCACTCCAGCCAGGGCTAGAAGCTGTGATTTTTAAATAAACTACCTCTACTTCTAAAAGTAATTTATAGTAGAACAATACTCATATTTGTGCCATGATTCGATTTTTGCTGCTTTAGAGGGACAAGGGACTGAAACTGAGCTCTGGAGGCCCCATTTTGTGATCCTATGGGTAAAAGGGACTTTATAAAGGAGGTGAGGTTTCCATTTCAGGGCACCAGGCTTTGCCCATGTAATTGTAGAAAATTTATCTGTCTTCAGAGTTTCCTATGTACATAGGTCTTACATTGTTGACTCTATTACCCCTATGGGATAGGCAATTAAAACCTACAAAATAGTTTGGAATTCTAGGGCTAACAATAGAAGGCACGGAGAAGTACTAATTAAGTGCATAGACTCTGGACCACACTGTCAAGTTTGTATCTTGCGTCTGCTCATCATCTATTAGCCGTTTGACTTTGAATGAGCTACTTAACCCCTGTGAACCTCAGTGTTTGTAGCTCTGAAAGGGGATAATAACGCTGATACCTTAGAGGACTGGTGTGACAACTAATTGAACTAATGCATGCACAGCACTTAACACAGTACCTGTCACATTGCGACCACCCAGTAAATGAGAACTACCATTTTGAGATGTGACAAAAGTAATCTTTGGGCCCTGGCTGGTGTGGCTCAGTGGATTGAGTGCTGGTCTGCGAACCAAAGGGTCACTGGTTCGATTCCCAGTCAGGGCAGAGGCTTGAGTTGTGGGCCAGTTTCCCAGTAGGGGGTGTGTGAGAGGCAACCACACACTGATGTTTCTTTCCCTCTCTCCTTCCCTTCCCCTTTCTCTAAAAATAAATAAAATCTTTAAAAAAGAGTAATCTTTGGGAATGTATTGCTTGCTGAAGATGTGCTTCATCCATAAGAATTAAGTAAAACCAACTTGATGAAGGGTGTGATTACCTGATTTCCACATTTTCTCTTGCTTGCCTGTCCTTTCATATTCTACCAATTTCCCATTGGACAATCTTAGCCCAACTCAGTGCAGGACAGCTCTGCTAGAAGACAGACAGAGAAGAGTGGGAAGGTGATGGGCTCACCATGAAGATCAGTAAAGAAATAGATGAAAAGAAACCTGTCGTCTGGCTCAGGGCAGAACACTTAGTAGAGGAACTGCCCTGAGTTGCTTGAAATACATGTTTATATCATGTAAGATATCAATTAGCATGATTTTCTTGGCCATAATTAGCATGGAGCATCAAGACATGAAGGGAGGCATGTGTGTTGAGTGCATGTGTCTTACTTTCCACCCATGCACACGCATGTCTGCACACATACAGGCAGCATTTCCTTCTGACATTAGTCTTCTTACATTTACAATAAATTGTGCCCTCAATTCCATGTGACATAGCTGGCGAAAGAGCACAGTTGCTACATAAGTGTGTGAGGCATTGACAGCAGCCCCTGGATGCAAACACTGATTTGCTGGTGTTCTGCCACCTTCTATAAAGTAAAGACTGTGTCCTCTGCATCAGTGATAGAGAAGGCTTCAAAGAAGGGGTTGGTTAAAAATGAGCATTTTAGTAAAAAAAATACTTGCTATTCTTCTGTCACTGCCTGAGATAGGAAGATGTGGAGTCAATTTAGTGAGCTTCAATTGCAGCTGACTTTGGAAGGAATAATATACTCGTCTCTTTGGACGCATATCGAACAGGGAGCTCCCCGTCTCTCGCTGCAGGTTTTCAGACTGCAACCTGATCAAACTCCTAAACACAGAGTGCCCCCTTAACATGAGGAGAGATAAACCCCTAGATCTTGGGAGACCAGTGATTTAAGGACTTCCCAATTCATTTCTAAAACATACATAGGCAGTTCTCTATCGTCCTAAGTCTCTTGTGAAGGTTGACACCAGAAAGAGCTATGAGAAGGACTCAGCTTCACAGGTAGGCCAGGTGGGCACCTGCCTTTACAAGTAGAGGTGTGAGAAAGAAAGGCCTCTGGTCCTTTATATCCTATACATCCCTAATCCCAAATGCCAAAAATGCCACCATAAAAGCTGCATCCTGAAGTTATTTTCTTTGAAGTCACAAGATTGGTAGGGAGGAATTAAGTACCTGAGGTGGGCAGTAGCTGGGGAAGGGATATGTTGACAAATGTCATCCTCTTCACTGTTCTGTGAGTGGCTTTTTAGGAAATGAGACTTTAGTGACCCACCGAGGGGTCCCAATTAAAACGAGCACAAAATTGAAAAGGAACACCATTGCTGAAAGTAAAGTTAGTTGGTTCTATTATATGGGAGACCTTTGGAAAACATCCTACAGGAGACCTGGGACCCTAACACTGCCCTATAGCATTTTTTCCTTCACAAAGGAAGCACATACAATAAGTAGACTGCAAATGCCAAGCAGGGTATCTCGAGCCCTCTTCCATGACATGATTTGTCTGTTTGCAAGAAGGGAGAAGGCGTCACATCACTAAATGCCCTGGTTAAAGCTCCTCTTCTTTGCAAAGTCACATAATTTTGCTTTTTATGTTTCTAGAAAATAGGCAGACATTGTCCATCCATTTTACAAATTAGGCATAAGAACATTGTATGTGGCTGTCACCATGGCCTTTATTCAAGAGAGAGAAAAATTTTCCTTCCTTTGGAATGATTATCTAGTGGTGACATCAGGGGTGCGGCTGTAGATCTTGAGCAAAATCCTTTGGGGCTCAGCATCAAGGTCAGATTCCCTACACTGGCGTTGACCCTTGTGACTGTTCCGATGGCTGAAAAACACCATTTCCAGGCAGAGAACAGGACTAGGTTCTGGGAACATGTGGCTTTGCAGCGGATAAGGCACAGGAGGGGATAAAATCTGTGAACTGGTCTCAGTCTCTTGGCCTCACGATATTACTAAGTGGCATGGCTAACTGAGTCTACCACGCACATAGAAAGAAGAAACGGTGAAAATTTCATGCCGGGAACAGGATACACAAGAGAGAACAGCCAGTATATACCTCAAAAGGAAGGATAATGCTTGCCCTGGGTAAGCACTGGCTTATGGATGGCCAGGGAACAGCACTGCTTTCAAAGTCCTTCCCTCCGTGACCAGGTGAATCACAGATTCACGTCTCCTGGACTTGGAGTGGAAGGTTTTCAAGGACAGAGAGCTTCAAAGAATTTGTAAAGTTTGTATTTCCAAATATTTATTGAAAAAGCATTTATTTAGAACCCAGTTATATGCCAGGCACTGTCCAAGTGAAGGGGATTCCATGGCGAGGAAAAAAAAAAGGCTTCCTCTCTGTCCTTAGGGAGCTGACACTCTAGAGGATGCAGTAGACATTAATAAAATAATCATAGTATTGTGGCTCAGTGGACTGAGTGCTGGCCTGCAAACCAAGGGGCCACTGGTTTGATTTCTCAGTCGGGACTCATGCCTGGGTTGCAGACCAGGACCCCAGTCAGGGGTGTGTGAGAGGTAACCATGCATTGATGTTTCTCTCCCTCTCTTCCTCCCTCTCTTCCCCTCACTCTAAAAGTAAATAAATAAAATCTTTAAAATAATCACATAATAAATGTAAACTTCCATCCTTGGAAGAGAAGAATATTATGTTGTGAGAGTAGAAGGTATGGATGGTTGACATAGTCTGGAGGGTAAAGGAAACTTAATTTAGAAGAAACAAAGATCCAGATAAAATCTAAAGTATGAGTTGGATCATTTGGTAAAGAACTGAGGAGGAAGAGAATTCTGGGCAGATGAAATACTATACGCAAATATCTTGTGGTAGGAAGGACCAGGGCACATTTGAGGTGTTGGAAGAGGCCTGGGGTGTGGGGAGTGAGGGACCAGGGGGGAGATGCAGCTGGAAGGGCAGGGCTGGATCATGTTAGGGCCTTGTAGACCATTTCATTTTAATTATATTGTTTGTCCTAAGATGAACAGGGAGTAGCGAAATACTGGCTTTTAAATACTGGTAGTGCCATAAAATAGAGAGGACATTCTTATATTTTTTAATGTTCAGGGCTCCATACAATGCTGAGTGGTTCGGAAACTAGGGTTTGTCTCAGGGCTGTCACATGCCCCCCGGGGTTGGTTGTATGCTGCAGATTCACATCTGACTCTGTTGGGACCGAACAGGCTTCTACCAGCTGTGGGATGGGGCAGCCTTGGTTCTCTGATCAGTAGACAGGGTCGCTTTCTCTAAGTGGAGAATCAAAGGACACACTTGAAATTGAAAGTTGTGGGGAAGGAATCTAAATCGGTTAAATGTCAGATACATCCGTGATTTATGTCTCTTTTACATCTCACTGCTGATAAAGCTAACACTCCTCTATTAGTTTGCTGTGTGTGTGTGTGTGTGTGTGTGTGTGTGTGTGTTTATAGGAAAAAATTTCCAAGGCGAGGAGACCCAGGTCCATTGCTTTATTTTCTCCTGGCACGATGATAAGGTCAGGGAAATATCTCACTTCAGATAAAGTAGTATGCTCATGCCATGCACTAAGTAAAGTCCCTATGAATTTCTTTCTTTTTTTTTATTACATAAGACATTTATACTTATTATAGAAAAAGTAGGAAATCTGTACACCAAAAGGAAAATGGAAGACTTCCAATTTAATTAACTTTTGGAATATATACTGCCAGATCTTTTTTTTTCCATGATTGAATGTGTATCTTTACATTTTCTAATATGTCCATAATATTGAATGAGTGATGTGTTCATTTTTAATAGAAAAACTAATTCCCATTCACAATGGAAATTAAACGGGAAGAAACTGGAGATGGCATAATCACAGCCTCCATCACGAGTGTTTTCTTGTGAAAATTCCATTTCCACAACAAAAAAATCCTGGCTTCCAATTTTCATAATTATTTCCTGTCAAGCTGTTAGTAAATTTAGGCAATGATGAGGATAAATGAAAAATATATTATGAGAAAATGTAAGTCAATGTCTTTAGAGTTTTGATAACCAGAAAAGAATTCTCCAGATATTCACATGAATTTCCTTGTCGATGTTTCTGGAGGCATGGGAAGTCCTGGGTCACGCTGACTCTTCTCATGCCAGAAAACGATCTGAAGTATGAGTATTTTACAAATGTACCCATGCTGTACATATTCATTTCCTAGGGCTACTATCACATATTATCACAAACGGGGTGGCTAAAAACAAAAGAAATTTGTTCTCTTATACTTTGGGAGGTTAGAAGTCCAAAATTAAGGTGTCGATAGGATTGGTTCCTTCTGGAAGCTCTGAAGAGAGGCTCTTTTTCCCAGCTTCTCATCGTTGCCAGCAATCCTTTGTGTTCCTTGGCTTGTAGCTGTATCGTTCCAGTCTCTGCCTTCACTGTCGCATGGCCTTCTTCCCAGTGTGTATCTCCCGTGTCTTTGCATCTAAATCTCCCCATCCTTTCTCTTATAAAGACACCAGTCACTGGATTGAGGGTCTAGCCCAATCCAGTATGACTTCATCTTGACTGGATTATTCTGTAAGGACCCTATTTATAATTAAGGTCACATTCACAGGTACCTGGGATTAGGATTTAAACATATCTTTCTGTGAGACACCAAACTGCATATCGCACAATCCAGTGTATAATAATTTATCTCATCCACTGCCAGCAGCTTCTGGAAAAGTGAAACAAAACTGCAAAGCAGCTTATTTTTGTTGACGAAATAAGGATCCTACCTGAAATTCCCCACCCCATGCCAAAAATATTGAACACTCAGAACAAAACAAAACAGAGCAAATCTTTTCCTTGAGCACACTGGGGAGACCCTAGGCCAACATCAAATTAAATCTGGGAAATAGAATGGACACAGAGAAGATTCATGAGTCCCTAGAATCTTACCTTTGTATATTAATTAAGGATTTACTAATATATTAATTTAAGGATGAAAAATGCAGATAAGAGTATCCTAGAGTGAATGAGCCTTTATTTTTAGTATAAGAGATACTGTTGTTGCCTTGGCCCATGTGGCTCATGCGGTTGGAGTGTCATCCCATGGACTGAAAGGTTGCGGGTTCAGTTCCCAGTCAGGGCACATACCTAGGTTGTGGGTTCGGTCTGCAGTTGGGTGTATATGAAAAGCCCCTCGTTGGGGGGTTACAAGAGGCAACCAATCGGTGTTTCTCACTCTCTCTTTCTCTTTTTCCCCCTTCCTTCCCCTCTCCCTAAAATCAATAAGCATGTCCTTGGGTAAGGATAAAAAAAAAAAACAACTACCACCACTGTGCACATAAAAATAAAGCAAAACAAATGTGAGTTACTCTACTATTTTAATAGAATTCGGACAGAGTCTATTTGAAAAATAGGGTATGGGTAGGCTCAGCTTCTTTTTAGGCAGAATGTTTGAATATAAAATCTGTTTTTTCCTGAGACTTTGGGACATACTGTACTTGCTGTGAGCACAAATCCAAGAAATTATAGTAAGATTTGTCTTAATTCACACTTAATTCCCAAATATGATTACTTTTTTCTAAAATTTTTACATTATATACTTTTAGAAATGAAAAGCTTTCTATAAAACAGAGTTCTGCAAATTGAACATTTGCCCCCAAATGTTTGCAAACATTTACATGGTTTGACATGAAATGCTTCATATTATGGCAACCGTCATTACCAAGGGGCGTGGAATACGGGGAGGGGTCCCGTGCTCTCGGTGAAATCTCCTTACTGGTTTCGCTTCTCCAACCTCAATCCTGTGATCTGTCTTCTCTGCTCAGCCTATAGACCCCATGCCCATTGCAGCAGGCTTAATTCTGCCTGGTGAACTGCTTCTGCAAAAACCTAATCAGCTCCTTGAGTTTAGACTCCCGGTGTTGAAAAGTGTTGCTGTGGAAAAAAAAAGCGCAACTATAGGGATATATGAATGGTCCAACGGGTTCATGGCTTCCACCCTCCTCTCAGGCTTCCGCGCTGGCCTGGGACGCCTCTGAATGATCCTGGCCAGGGTTCTTCCTTATTCTAACCCTGCACCTAGCGGACACATCCATTTTCTACAGCACAGACCTTCAGAAGGATTCACTGCGGGGTTTGCAGGGCCCCATCTTCGATGCAGGTGGCATTCCAATGGCTGAAAAAGCTTTAGGACCTACATTCAGTGATTTTAATCATTAACAATAGTCCATTTGGGGGGCGCACTCGTAACGACAGCAGAGGAAAACAGCTGCCAATCCTGTCACCAATAGAAAACAAAAAATGACAGTTCTCTCCTTTTTCTGCTGTCATAAATTGTACATTAAAATAGATCTCACTGGAAAAGTATCAAAATACTAAGCTTTAAAGTGTCTGTTTACTGATGTTTACAGATGGTCACTGGTTTAGACTTAAGTTTGTTTTGAGGCCTTACTGTTGTTTGTCTTCATAAACAGTGACATGTAAAAAGGAGTGAATGCAATGGACCTGTTTAAACGCAGACACTCTGGGTTCCTTTCCTTTCACTGATGGGCAACAAAGGAAATTACTTCTATTGCTAGCAGTTGAGGTTTCATGGTTGTGTCCCCACCAACCCCCCCAAACCATTAATAATTTTTTCGTTAGATTGCATAATTTATAGTATCGGTTTTGAATGCGTAATGTAATACTGTATACTGAAGGGTAGTTAGTCTTTCTTCAAATAGGTTATGGAAAGTGAAATAAATACCTAGATTAAATTTCCATACTAGGGCGAGAGAAATGAAATAATTTGCTGAGTTGCAAAAATATGTAATAGACATTGTGGAGATAATCTAAATTCCAAAAAAAATTACTTCATTGTTCTGTTCATTGCAGATGGTTTCATTCTAAAAGCAATTCTTAAGAAAAATGTTGCTGCAGTAGTTGAATAAAAATAAGTGTTTTTAAATAAAATGAACTTAAAAATAATCTCTAAATATTAATAAAATGAGGCAAAACTAATTTAGAAACCAATATAGCAATATAAAAAAGTGACTATTTCAGTGTCTGATTTTTGTGAATGAAGGGTTACTGAACTTTAATATATTTTTGTGAATGAAGGGGTTATGGAATCTTTAATTTTTAATTTAATACATTGCAAGAAAGTGCTGGAAAATTTTTGCTTATCTTTATTTTTGATGCTCTTCTATTCTAAGAAAAATATTACTAGAGCATTACTTATATTTCTAGAAACTTGTTGGTGTTGCTAGAGATTTCTTTGTAGATTTTCTGTGGTTATAAGAAATACAATTCATGTTTCATATTAAGAGGCATCTACTAAAATGACTATATTTTTTTCCAAACCGCTATCTGCTCCTTTCTTGTATCTTCTATAAATCAATAACATTATTTAGTCCTTCTGCTTTTACTCTTATGATATTTTTCATGAATCCAAACCCCTTATTTTAGTAAGCTTTTGTCTTCCTGAGAAACTGTCAAACTTCACCTGTGGGACTGGTACTAGACCTTGTGGGAATGCCAAATAGAATTTTCTGTTCTCGGGTACTGGGCACCATTTGCTGCTTACTCCTCTGAAATGGTATCATTTTCATAACGATCATAGGATTATGTTCATCAGGCGTGTGTGATGTTCTGTACTGCAGCCTCACTTTTTCCCCTTTGGGAAGAAACATGGGAGTAAAGGGAAATGGGGGAAGAGTATGTACAGACAGCGGTGAAGTTAAAGGACTGGTTAATGACTCTCAGATGCTTTAAAATAAAAATCACTGGGGAATCTGATTTGTAAAAGTAACAAGTTTTGGTAATGTCTATAAATGAATTGCTACATAAAATTCTTCTGTTTAGGCCCATTTAAGATCTTTTGAGGTTGTTTTCCATACATACACATTTTTACTTTTAAAATGTACTTTCCACATAGTAAGTGTTTCAATACTTCTATTTAGTTAGTAGATGCTCTTAAACATACAGAACAATTTTGGTTAGATTGTTTATTTAATGGGGTTTGAAAAACTGTAAATCATAAATTTACAGTTTTATGATTTAGTAGTTTAACATTGTTCCCTATTCTAAATTATTCTGTCAATAGCACTATCATCACCATCATAATTAACACCCTTTAGGATGGAACTCTGGGGAAAAATTAAATGCTGATTTTATCTAACTTTTTTACTCTCTTCCTATACCTAGGTTGATTTACAAAAGCTTAGTAATTTTGCTGATGCTTGTTCATGCCTATAAATTCATGACATTTCTAAATTTAGAAATGCTTTGCTAAAATGATTAGACTATTTCCTTATTTGTTCCCCTAATGTCTTTTGGGTTGCACACAAAATAAAGGGACTCCCACACTCAAGGCAGAGAAAACACACATAACCTTGTTAAGCTCCGTAACACCGATGCTGTTTTGATAGAGGAAACCACAAGTAATGCAAATAGCAGCCTCTACTCTCCAGTACAGGTGTGTAATAAGCACATATAATTAAGCCAAAGATACATAATGGTTTGTTGTTGGATACGCATTTACAACAGCTGACTACGCTCTTAATGTGCGGCTCATGAGTTAGTAATTTTCTTCTGTCTCCACTCCTTGAACAGAATATTCCTCACCGGCTCATATACAAAACAATTCTGTGCCTCTTACAGAGCAGATTCCCACTGCTGCCTGTAATTTAGCGTCTTTGCTATACCGGCTTTACCTAAAGATGATTAAAAAGAGCATGTAAATTCACAAACAAGTCATTTTATTCTTCAACTTAAATAATTTAGAAATGCCTCCCAAAAGGAAACTTATCAAAATGTAAGTCTTTCGACATGGTTTCCATCTTAGTGAAATATATCAGCTGTGCATTTAATCACTGTTATGCATAAAATATGGTTTCTGGCTCTGCTCTATATATCACATAGATTTCTTTGTATATTATGAATCTGAGTTCTTTAAAGGGCATAAAGCAAATATAAAAACTACTTCGGATTTTTAAAAATCAGTGTAGAAACAAGCAGCAGTGCGTAAACTATTTTCAGTTATTTTAAATTCCATACTTTCACTGGGATTTTTAAAAATATAATTCAAGACACACAGGCACAAACGTAGTCTTTGGATTTTGACTTGGGCAAACTAAAGATAAGAATGAGACTATATAAAGAGTACGTGAATTTCTTTAATTTAAACACTTTTAATCCTTTTTCTCTTCCCATTGTAATACTGTAAGAAATATCATTTATGCACAAGCAAGATGATACACAGCACCTCTTACCAGGAACGGTCAAAAGCATCTATCTACAAAGGTTCATAATGTGGAGAAAAATAGATAATGTAAATTTATTTCTTTTAAGGTAGTGTCTTACACAGGTATATAATGCATGGTAAAAATAGTGATGATAATATCCAAGCTCAATAGAATTTTCCCATAAATTACTGAGTAGGTATCCTTAATCATTGTATTCAAGTCCTGTGTATCACCTGTTTAATTCAGTTGGTTCTGATCTACAAATCATTTCAAACAATGCAAAGGAAACATAAGTTAAAGTTTTACTTTTCCATTTTAGCTATACAGATCATCTCATTCTAGTTCTATCTCAGGATAGGAGTTAAATAACCTGAATTCTTTGGTGGGCTTTTAAAGCCTTGTTTTCAGCTAATTTTAGGCCAAAACCCTATTTTAATTAAGTCTTTAGCATGGACCTTCAGGAATGGAATTTAGTGCAGTGTCATAGTTATTCTTATTGTTGTTGTCATTATTTTGGTTACTCATGAGATAGTCATTTCCCCCTCCATCTTCTTTTTTATGACCTTTACTATGTTGAGTGTGTGTGTGTGTGTGTGTGTGTGTTGAAAAGGGTTGTATACCCCCAGCCTATGTATTATATTTGGCTAATATAAAAGACTTGGGGCATCAAGCTTCTCTTTGCAAAATCGTAATTCACCCAAAGGCACTCCCTCATCCCATGCAAAACCTGCCTCTATCTGTTTCCCACCTCTTTTCCTCCTCCTTTCAAAACCAGTGAGTCCAGGTGTGCTCTGGTTCTCCTCTTTGCTCAGAACCCTCACAGCACTGGTTACTCTCTTAGTCTCATTGTCTCTCTCACGCCGGCTGTGTTTCTTTTCCATCTTTCCTTTACTAAAGGACCCTTCACATCAGCACTCAAACACATCCTCTTCTGGGTCAAATGACGAAAACCCACCAGACTCTAAAGCTCTCTCCAGATCTCTGTTTTTTTTTTCTTCCCCACATTTTCTGCACAAAGGGATTCCACTTCTCTGCATACCGATTACTTGTCAGGGAGCCCTGACCCTGCTCTGGCCCCTAACCATGCCACCACACTGCTCTGGCAAGTACACTCCTTCCTCTTTCTACCAAGTCTACTTTGCGTTCAGTTTCCTCCGTGAAGGTGGAAAATTCCAAGAACTACTGAGCAAGGTGTCTGAGGTCAAAGTGTTTAAATTCTGACTTTATTCTTCAAAATCTAGGCTAAGAAAGGATGACTGAAAGTCGGAATGACACCTGTAAATGTCACCAAGCAATAAGGAGCTCACAGACACCCAGTCCCACCTTGGCAGAGGCCCATTCACTTTGTAATGCTTTTTAGGATAAGGTAGGAGCTTTCTGAAAGTTTTTTAACAGATGCAGGGTATGTAAATTTTATTTTGGGTTAAGAATTAATATGCATTACTACTGATATCAAATGAAGACTATGCCAAAATAAAAATAATTTCTATCACATATTCATTGTATAAAGACCAGAAAATACAGATTTTAAAAAAAGAAAGGTAAAGTGAGCTGTCTTTCAACCAGTCATTGGTAACTATGGTTAACATTGTTTAAACATTGAAAACTATGGTTATAAGATTTAGTTATGTGCAAATGCACATGTTAAAAAATTTTAATGATATTATGTTTTACAATTTACATATTGAGTGGATTCCTAATATATGTGAAATAATTTTCCATGTTCATAAACATCCATTTATTTTTTGTAACTTTTATTGTAAAATTTCAAATATGTTTAAACATAGGATGATATAGTAGGTAGATGATATAGTCATCACCCAGGTTTAATAATTGTTGACATTTTGTTATATTTGCTTCTGATTGGTGTCTTCAAATAATGAAATGTTACACATATGGTTGAAAGCAATCCTTCAACTTTTCCTGATCTGTTTCACCTCCTTTTTTTTCCTGGAGTGTAGATTTTCCATTCATATTTTTATTCTTTACTATATATAGCCATAGGAACATATACTGTTGCTTTGTGTATTTTTAAATCTACACAATTGATTTCAGGTATCTATATATCTTTCTATACATCTTGCTTTTCTCATTAATCATGTTTTTGATAGCTGTGTTAAGATATATGTGGATCTCATTTGTTTTACCTGAATTATTATATTTACCTGTATGAATAGCATGTTTCTTTTCTTTTTTTGAAGATTTTATTTATTTTTAGAGAAGGGGAAGGGAGGGAGAAAGAGAGGGGGAGAAACACCAACGTGTGGTTGCCTCTCAAGCACCCCCTACTGAGGACCTGGCCCGCAATCCACGCATATGCCCTGACTGGGATTCGAACTAGTGGCTCCTGCTTCGCAGGCCAGCACTTAATTCACTGAGCCACACCAGCCAGGGCAGCATATATGTTTCTACAACATCATTTTAATTGACTGCAGAGTATAATATATATTAGTATCCCACATTTACTTAAACCATTCCACTCTTGTTAAGACATGTAGGGTTTATACAAACTTAATATTATATACCCCTTCTAGAAATATTGTTGTAGCTATACCTTTGGATAAATCTTTCATTACTTTCCCAAGATAATTTCCTAAAATGGTTATTGCTGGTTCAAAGAGTATACTAATAGTTTCTCTATATATTTTCAAATATACAGAGAAAAATATATAAATTTCTATTTCCACACTTTCACATCAATGTATAAGAATGTGTTCTTTTCCAATTTGATGTGTGAAAAATGAATTCTTGCTATTTTAACTTTCATTTATTTGATTATTAAAAAGATACAAGTTATAGCTCTGTTATTAGTCCCTTATTTCTTCTTTAACTTCTCTGTATAAGTCCTTTGTCCATTTTTCTACTGATGTGTCCATCAGTTTTCTCCCTCGTATATTGAGACAATACTTACAATCCAAGTCTTTGGCCTCTTCTCTATCTACCATGAATAGTGTAGATATTTTATGAAGTAAAATCTATCAATTTTTTATTTATAGTTTATGCCCTTGATACCCTATTTTAAAAACTGTTTCTCCACACTTTAAAAACCCTAATTTTTACCCAAAATGTTCATCTCCTACCATAAATTCCATGTATAATGATTTTCAATTCGATATACACAAGGCCAATATAACTACATTACTTTTTCAGCTCTGCACTTGGTTGGTTAGTACAAATAGAATCCAGATCAAGACTAGCTAGTGAGGAGGGTAGGAGTTGCCTCATAACTTTTTCACAGCTTTCTAATTATTTGTATAGATTAGGAAGATAGGAACCTACTGTTTAGCCTTCTATCAGGGGAGCAACTGTTGAGAGCCAAGGAAACTTCAGCTACAAGGGGAGCTTGAGCACACTTCTTCTTGACTTTTATTCTCATTTTGTATGTGCTGATGGGTTGAGGATTTTAAGTAATCATCACTTCAATAATGTAATATTATGACATGGATGGTTTTCATGTTAGGGGGACAATTTCATGGCCTTTTTTCCCGTCTTGCTGTGAGACGGATTCAACATAAAGAGACATTTCACTTTGCTCTCAGCCCAATTACTGCATCATAATTTTTCACAAATCAGCCTGTGCCTATGCATAAATCTGTCTTTTGCTGAGGATTTTCAGTTTGTAAAAAAAAAAAAAAAAGCAAAAACATAAAAACCCAACAGAACAAAGTTTTCAAAGGGGAGGAGTGCTTTTCTGAATGTCAGTGTCTCTGCTACTTGTTTGAACATCGAAAAATGATGGGGTTAGTTAGGGTTTAAGTTAGTTGATTTTTTTTTTTACATTACATTTTATGTTTTACTGGTGGTGACATATAGTAAACATCTAATATACATTAATTACCCATGGTCCCTTATAAATAAAGCTCTTTTTCACAAGCATAATCGCACTGCAGTCATACTATAAACTAAATTTTTAGAAGACAATTAAAAACTAAAATACATTAAAGATATCATCATAATTCATGAGGAGTTAGTGAGATAGATTCTAACTCTGACTTTAAATATTCTCATTACAATCAAATGTAGCCCTTTACCAAGAAGTCGATAGTTTTGGGAGGCTGTTCCAAGGATTTATTTTCAAATAATTAATGGACAGATTAGCATATCTGAAGTCCTATATTCTCATAAAGTTTATTCAGAGTCCACAACTGCAAGCAAATTATAAAGTTTTCTTAGATGCAAACATATATTTAAAATAATTTAATGTATTCAGTTTGCCTTAAGACATGTTCCTTGAATTGGCAATTGTTGAGGTTTCCCAATACTGTCTTTCCATGTCTTCACAGCCTGACTGTGATCTTGAAGCTAGTCTACACCTTCTTCTGATCCCACCCCTTTTATGGCATCAGAAAGTACTAATATGGCATGGTTTATCTTTGATGTCCTCTAAACTCAGCAACTGAGACACTTACACAGATGTCACTGCATCTCTAAGGTCCAGTTTGTTTGCAAAGTGTAGGACTGGCATTGAGCGGTGCTTAATATCTGGATAATTCGGAAGAGTATCCAGTTCTTTGGCCACAACCATCCTTAATCTATCACTACTATCAATGATGAAAATAACAGCTTGTCCTCTGTGTAATAGTGCTCCCCGAGACTTCTGTATCTTCCTCGACCTGACACATCAAACACTGTAAAAGACAACCTGGGTAATTTGAATTTCTCTATGCTGACTCCTGTTGTTGTAACTATATCTTGAGCTTGAGCATTTGAAGGTGTTTGTTGATGATTGCTGTTTTGCCACCATGACCCAGCCTAAGGCACGAAACAGCAACCTCCTTCTTCTTCAGGCCACGCAGCCCTGAAAGTCTGTCTTGCAATCCCATAATGTGGTTCAAATATTTGCAAACAAGCTGGTCTTTAAGGTTAGTCCTGCAAGCCCAGGAGTTGGTGAGGGACGGCAATGGATGCACGCACTCACATCAGTCTCTGGGATGGGAATCTGGCACGGCGTCTCTCAGCCTTTTCCTCTCTGTGCCTCCCATGGAAGGATCACCAGGTCCTGAGCAAAGCCACCTCTGCAGGTTCCTACTGCCAGTTCCGTGAACTGGGAGCAGCCGTGGGTGGGCCGGTGCCCAGGCACGTGGTGGTCTCCTGGCAACTGGAGGTTTTTTCCATCTGAAGCCACACTTCTCCAAGGCAATAGTGAGTCAGTCAGCTGCTGTCCTCTCACTCACTGGACTGAAGAGCTGTCGAAAATGCCACATGGAGGAGTGTTAAAGAAGGTGTGAGCGCAGGGGGTGTGGGGCACTGCTACCTTTTTGTATGGAGTCGTCAAGTTGGTTGATCTTAAAAATTGTGTCTGAACACAGATTTCTTAAAAGAAAAGCACTAGAAAACTTTAGGTGTGAAGTGTTATAAAAAAGTGTTTTTTCTTTTTGTTTCTGATATTTCTCTCTTGGCTTAAGTGCTCCATGAGAAAGAATATAGAATGTTACATGAAGAACACACAAAAATATGTAGATAAAAGTTAAATTGTCAAACAGTGGTAGGGGCTGGCCCCCACGTGAGGCTGAAGGCTTAACAAAGCAAATACATGGCTTTGGGATATTTATTATTATATATTATATGCACACATATATATATTGAAATACGCAACGGTAGTCACACATGCCAATGTATATTTTAAATTCATATTTTGTTAGATATGTCTTATACCTATTAGGAGAAATTTAAATGTGGTCACAGTGTTACAGTTAAGGAACCTGGGGTTGAGGAGCAAAAATCAGAATGCGGTTGATACTGAAGGACCTCAAGGGTCATCCGGTCCAATCATCAGCCTCTAGATATGCAAATCCTTGAATCTGTCAATTAATTTTCCTGTTCTTATAGACCTCTAGAAATGAATGATGTCACAGACTGCTTTGACAGACTAATATGATAACTCTAACTCTCCCCATATGCTGAGGGGGTTTTGGAAGAGAAGCCTTAGAGACGTGACAGTTTTCTTTCAGAATTTTTTAAAGAAATTTGAAATAGCTCTCTTTATTCTCCAAAGGCAACTCTCCATAATTAAAAATTAATCAAGAACTGTATAAGCTCAAAGCTAGAGAGCTAGTGAATTGTACTTCCCTTATTACCACACAGAAGCATGACTTTTAACCAACAAAAATACAAGAATAAGTGCCATCCTTTATCAGGACTGGTCTGTTCTCATGAATGTTAAATATGCAGGGTCCTCAGAAATGCATTCCTTACCAAAAAAAAAAAAAAAAAGGCACTTTCCTTGGTCTGAAGTGTTGCCATCCGAAGAACATCAGGTCTATTGGGCACTGCTCTAGAGACCAGGCTGTGAGCAGTGGAGATAAATCATGAGAAGGCATATTTTTATATATGGTGAAAGACTTAACTGCTATTAAAGCAGTCCAAAAATTAAATGGGCTGCCCAAAAACCGACTGAACTTTCAGCCCCTGGAATTGTCCAAACAAAGATAGAATGATCATGTGCCAAGAGTGCTGTGAGAGTGATCACTGGTTAAAACGTTGGATAACCTGCCACTCAAAGGTTATGATGAAACAGTGTGAGTGCCTTAATCTTTTCTGATGAGAGCGCTCTAATATTTCTTCAATAATCTTGGATGTCATTTATAAATTTTTCCAAATTACTTACATATTTATTATGAATTTTAAATATATAAGTACCACTGATGAGCAACATTTATCTCTCTATACCTATACCTGTGCATACAATATATATTATAAATCAGAAACTTAAAATATTTGACAAAGGTCCAAGGATACCCAATGGAAAAAAGACAGTCTCTTCAATAAATCAGTGCTAGGATAATTGGATATGCACATGTAAAAGAATGAATGTAGACCCCTACCTTAAGCCACTCATAAATATGAATTCAAAATCAATTAAAGACTTAAAGATAAGACTGGATACCATAGAACTCCTAGAAGAAAACATAGAAAAATAGCTTCTTGGCAATGATTTTTTGGATAGGACATCTAAAGTCAAGCAACACAATTAAAAACAAGTGGGGCTGCATCAAACTGAAAAGCTTCTGCACAGCAAGAGATCAACAGAGTTAAAGAACAACCTATGGAATGGGGAAAAATATTTGCAAACCACATCTGATAAGAGGTTACTATCCAAAACATATAAAGAGCTCATATAACTCAATAGCAATAAACTAAATAATATTATTTAAAAATGGGCAAAGGACCTGAACAGACATTTTTCCAGAGAAGACGTAGGAATAATCAGGTACACAAAAAGATGGTTAACATCATTAGGGAATCAAAATCAAAACCATGATAAAACCATGATATCGTCTCATGCTTGTTAGAATGGCCATCATCAAAAAGGCAAGATTAAAAATATTGGCGAGGATATGGAGAAAAGAGAACCCTTGTGCACTGTTGGTGGGATTGTGGATTGGTACAGCTACTATAGATGACAGCATGACATTTCCTCAAAAAATTAAAAATAGAACTATCACATGATCCAGCGAATCCACTTCTAGTAATATATCCAAAGAAATAAAAACAGAAATGCTCCATCAAGGAGATATCTGCACCCCCACATTCACTACAGTATTATTGACAATGGCCGAGACATGGAAACAACCTGAGTGTCCACTGATGGATAAATGGATAAAAAATGTGAGCATATATGTCTATATATGTATAAAAATATACATATATAGATATGTATAGATAGATATAGATAGGTAGATAGTGTGTATGTGTGTGTGTGTGTTGTGTGTGTGTGTGTATAATTTCTATAGACAGATAGATAGGAAAGATTTTTCAGGCATAAAAAAACAAGAAAATTCTGCGATTGCAGCAACATGGATAAACCTGGAGGGCGTTACGCTAAGTGAGATAAATCAGACAGAGAAAGACAAATACTGTATGATCTCACTTATATGTGGAGTCTTAAACTAACGAGAAACCCAAACTCATAGAAAAAGAGATCAGATTTGTGGTAACCAGAGACAGCGGTCTGGGATGTGGAAATTGGATGAAGGTGGCCAAAGGTACTAACTTCTAACAATAAGATAAATAAGTACTAGGGATATAATATACAACATAAGGATTATAGTTATCACTGCTGTGTGGTATATTTGAAAGTTAAGAGAGTAAACCCTAAGAATTCTCGTCACAAGGGTAGCAACTTTCTCTTTTTTTGTTTCTATGGGACAATAGAGGTTAACTAAACTTACTGTGCTAATCATTTCACAATATATGAAAATCAAGTTCATTATGCTGTACATCTTAAACTAACACTATGCTGTATGCCAATTATAGCTCAATAAAACTTAAAAATAAGGGCCAGGGGGAGAATACATACCATTAACAAATATAATTTGGGTCTGTCCATGCAGCACCAAAAATCTGCCTCAAAAGTGAAAAATTAGCCAAACAATTGGCGATTTTCTCGCATAAGGCTAAATAAAGAATTATGCTTTCTCATTACTTTCTAGTTTCCCAGGAACCTACATTATAACTCTTGACGTCAATTCGATTTCTCCTTTCCTCCTGTCCCACATGCTTGTAAAGCCCTGTGGTGGCTGCTCTGCTGTCCCTTTCCAGCACATCCCCTCTTGCCATTTGCATTGCTGCCTCCCTAACTCCTCCCTTCGTGTTGCTCGTCCAGGCCACGGCGACTGTGCCCTGTATGTGCTGCCCACCTTCATTCGTTCTTTCCACAAATACGTAATAAATGCCTGCTGGGCTCCCCGCGGAGCCATGGCAGTGAGCAGCTGTGAGACCCTGTCCTCAAAGAGTTCATCCTCAGAGACGAAACAACCCCTTTTCTCTCAATCCGGCCTGCACACCAGACAACATTTTCCTAAAACTCATGATGGTAATTAGGTCACCGTTTAAAAGCCTTTGGTGAGTTTGTAGTCTGAAACTGAAGAGTCTACATAGACTTAATCTAAAATCCCTTTCTAGGCCAATATTCCTCAACCACCTCCGTTTTTTCACTAGGCTGAGATAACTCAGGCACATTACGGGTTCATAAGCATCCCTCGTGCTTTCTGCCCGCCCCCCTTCTCTCAAAGCTGTTCTCCCTACAGTGCAATGCCTGGTGGTCCTCAGGGTTCCCACTCCATGATATACTCTCGTGTATACCTTGGGTAGTCCCCTTCCTTGGAATGTGAAGAGAGCCTGTGAACGTGATGGGATGTCACTCCTGGCGTTAGGTCAATCGTCTGTTGACTTTAATCAAAAGGGTGAAGCTCACCTATTTAGCTAAGTGCTTAAGAGGGACTGGGCCTTTTTTTCTTTTCCATACTATTTAGTCCCCTTATAACCCCTCTCCCCCCAATCACCACACTGTTGTCCACGTCCATGAATTCTTTTTGCTCAATCCCTCTACCCCCTAACAACTACCCCCTCCCTGCTTTAGCTGACAGACTGGGCCCTCCTTAAAATCGGAGAGATTAACCCCACTGGTCTCGAAGGAGTAAATTCATGTCGTGGAGGAAGCCACTTGGCAGGGAACAGCAAATGCCTCTAGGAGCTGAGAGTGACCCCAGTGGGCAGCCATTGAGAGTGAGGACTTCGTCCTACAGCTGCAAGGAACTGAATTCTGCCAACAACCTGCATGAGCTTGAATGAGGAACCCAACTTCCTCATTTGACCAGAGCTCTGGCTAACACCTTGATTTCAGTCTAGTAAGATCCTGAGCAAAGGGCTTGGCTGACCCAGTTCCTGACCCACAGAGACCATGATCTAATAAAGTGGTGATGTAGGCAGCGAAGTTTATGGTAGTTAGTTAGGCAGCTACAGAAAACTAATAAAAGTCACTCAGCAATTTCACCCGGAAATATCCTACACATTCACCAAGATCCAGCTGAAATGTTTCCCTCTTTCCCATTTTTCCTGTTCTCTCCAGCCACAAGTGATCTTTCTCTAAATTTCTATAGGACATTGTTTCTCTCTTATGGGGCCTCCTACTTTCATTACAGCCCCGTGGGTGGTCTTATTTGTCCTCCTGAACCGTAAGCCCCTGGAGATCAGCGATGGCCTGGCATGTGCACATATGCATATGTTTTGTAGGATCATTGAACCAAGTAAGGAGTTCTCAGGGATCTAAAAGTTAAAGTTTCAGTCTTCAGCTTCCCACTCGTTTTCTTGTGCTCGTGTCATCTTCACGTCACTTAGCACACGTACAGAATTTTGTGACCCGACCCTCCCAAAAGCTGCCATCCACAAGGCTAATTCCTTTATCAAAGAGTAAACAACATGCAAGTTCGACATGTGTAAAACCAGAAGCTGAAGGTCATTAAAACTGACTTGTGTGTTAGGAAACTTGCAGATAAGCAAGGTGGTATTTAGAGCCACCGAGGACGCCACGATGCTTGGTATATGGATGCGAGGTTTGTAGGCAGCCATTGCCGTCTCCATGGGTCACTTCCTTTTCCCAGCACCGCAGCTTCCTGCGCCTGTGTGTGCTCAGGTGGGTTTACATAAGAGATAATGAGGAGCCGGGCTCAGACAAGAGCTTCCCCAGCGGTCGGAGCATTACGGCCAGAGTTGGTTAATTGAAATCATGCATCGAACGAAGTTGCCACTGATGTGATCTGACAAAAATGATCATAGGATAAAATTGCCTCTTGCTGATCCCCACCTATCTTACATTTCAGCTTGCAGCAAGATTGAAGCAAACTGCTCCAATTTACTGCTCCCGACCTGCTGATAATGGACACTTTGCGGTGCACTCTCCCTTCATTACTGCTCAGGTCAGGGCTGTTAACAGGGACTCTTGCCACTTTTGACAGATAGTCACTACCAAGATGAATGGCGGTAGCCACATGACCACTTAGGACCAGGCCTTCCCTCTCCGGCACCTTCAAAATGCCTTTTTAAAAAAAAATAAAAATAAAAGACCACACTTCACTGTTTAACTCTTTATTAACTAGGAGAATCAATAGAAACCAGGCAACTGTAACCTTGTGATTCCTTTACTGTAGAGCTGCAATTATTTCAGAGAAACCATTTCATAGCATTTTAAAAAGAAACTTTCCAGTGAAGCTGCCTTTGTATGTTCTGTCATAGTGGGGAGTGGAAACGGGGCTGTAAATTGAATTATTTGGGGGAGGGGACAGTGATTAGCCCAAGACTCAGCTATGCTAAATCTTATGAAGAAGTGGCTATTTTCTGGGTTAAAATGGGCTTTTTTAAGAATGGTAAAAATTATTTATTAGAGAAAATAGGCAATTTTAAATACCACATGATGAACAGAACCTGACAGCCTGGCTCTTGCTTGTTTTGATTGTTCACAAGGCTTCATGAAGAGCTTTTTAACACCAATATTTCTAAGTCATTCTATTTACATATGTTTAGAAAGAAAAAGATAAAAGGGGGGGGAATGTGTGTCTCATTCTGTGCTATTTTCTTTAAGAATTCTATTTACTTACTTCGTTGTAGAGAGAGGGCAAGGGAGGCAGAAAGAGAGGGAAAGAAACACTGATCTGAGAGAGAAACATCAATCAGTTGTCTCCCATGCATGCCCTGACTGGGGACTGAACCCACAACCCAGGCATGTGCCCTGACCACGAATTGAATGGGCGGCTTTTCACTTTGCAGGACCACGCCCAGTCAGCTGAGCCACACTGGTCAGGGCTGTGCTGTTTTATTTAATAGACAGGCACATACCATAATTCCGAGAGTAAATGCTCAATGAGTAAGTTTTAAGAGCAAGCTAAAGGGAAACAGAGCACATATGCTTAATATCCCGCAAGGCTTCTAACTTAACTCTGTATATAAACAAAATACATTTTGTGTAGAATGCTTTAGTTTTAATCCAGTTCCTGATAAGCTCATTCATTTTTGCATTTGACAGTCAAATGAGTTCTCACAACTCTTATTAGATTTACATTGCTTTGTCTGATTCACTTTGCCTCATGAAATTAGATGAACTATTAAATACCATAATCTGTTATCCACCATTAAAATTAATTGATTTTCGTGTCACTCTAGAGCTGAAGAATTGTCTAGAGATAGTCTCATAAACTACAAAGCATAGTGGGAAGGCTCTTTTATTTCCCATTGTTTCTAGTAAAAACTGGCTTTGCTAGTTTTTCTCTCAGCAGAAATCACAAACACATAGCTGTATTCAATAACTACACTTCATGGAGAGGAGTCGCATTTATGAAAAAGGTTTTGAAGCTGTGAATGATGTGAAACATTACTCCAGAAGAGGTTTGTCACATGGCAGGGTATTTCCAGACACAGTATGGTGTTGGTGGCAGGATAATATAATTTGAATGAACATGCTAGTAAAAAAATAACTACCAAATAGTAACAGTCATAAAAGTAAATATAAGGCTAGCATTTTATTGTGTTGCCTGAAAAAATCCTATTTGATATTTTGGTTCAAAGATTGCATCGCTATATACAATAATAACTCCTGGTTATGGAAAATTTATTATGTGCCAGGCACTGTGCCAAGAAATTTCAATATGCACTATTTCATTTAATCCTCACATGCTCCTGTGATATGGGCTTTGTTTTTATCCTGGTCTCACCAAGACACTTGTCTGAGTTCACACGGTTAGTAACAAAGGAGTGGGGACGTGACCCAACGCGGTCTTACTCCTAACTGTCACGCCCACTGCCTCTTACTCCTGTAACGTCACCACATCACTTATGGATGATATGAGCAGCTATTAATTCTTCACAATTTTTGTCCATTTAGTGTTTATTAAGAATTAATCCTGTTGCTTGTAAATTGGCTCATTCAAGGAAAAATTATTCTTGCCTTTTAAAAGCATCTTCCAGTATTAATACAATTGCTCCATTTAAACTTTAACAAAGCTCTGTGTTGATGGCATTTTTTTCCCACTGTGACATAAAAGTAGGCCGGAGCTATTCTGTATATCAGAGACATGTACTGAAGAAACTGTGACAAGCAAGTTAAAAGAAAGACCCAAAGCATCTCTGGCTGAGTGAGGGAACCACAGGTTGTGGTTTGCCTGGGACTCTCCTGGTTTTTGCTCGTGGCCCTGACATAATTAACAGAACCCCCTTTTATTCTCAGTATTGTTTGGATAATAAATTAGAGGGTAACCTTAACTGTAAGGGAGCACTTGATTCTGCCTGTTAGTAAACTCAGGTGAAAACCAGCCCTATCAATCTCCTGGAAATGAGCAGCTGCCGCCTGAGTGAGCTTTAAGTATTTAAATATGCACGCCAGACCTGCCACACCTGACTCCTTACTCACCCCTTTCTATTGTTTCCTCTTTTCAGCTGGCCACTGTGACGGTCTTTTTGATGTGTCAGCTTGGCTAGGTTTTGGTCCTCAGTTATTCAATCAAACACAAATTTAGGTGTTGCTGCGAAGGTGTTTTGTAGATGTGATTAAAGTCCATAATCAGTTGATTCTAAGGGAGACGATTCTAGAAACTCTGGGTGGGTATGATCCAACTAGCTGAAACACCTTAAGAGCAGAGCTGAGGCTTCTCTGAAGAAGTGGCACCTGTGGACAGCAGTGTCCACCTGCCCCCAAGGGTTCTAACCCATCACCTGCCCTGTGGATTTCAGACTTACCTAGCCAGCCTCACAATCGTGTACACCAGTTCCTTGCAACAAACCTGAATGTTTTTCTCCTGTTGGTTCTGCTTCTCTCATTGAACCCTGACTGACACAGTCCCTAACGCCTGCTGAGTCTTCCCAGGCTCCTCCAGACTCAACTTCACGCCTGGGCAATGCCACTGGCTCTCTGCCTGCCACCAAAACCAGACAAAAGCTTCAAGAGCACTCTTCTCCTAATTTAGCATCATCTTTATTAAGGGCTAATAATATGCCCCAAGCACTCTGCTAGTCACCGAAGATACAAAGATGAACAAAATATAGTACCTCTTTTCTAGGGTCTAACGATGTCACTTCCAGCACAAAACCTGCCAAGTCCACTCCAGTGCCTGACAGACAAGGAAGACCAACCAGCCAGGCAAAGCGGACGCTGCTGATTTTAGTCTGCCCCACGGGACCCAGATCCCACAGGTGCCTGGGGCACGAGCATGGCTGTTCCCTTAATAGCTTCCAACCTGGCAGACTTATATTTGTATTCTCCGTGTTTGTCGTTTTAAAGTCAGTATTTTGTTGCAGGAAGCAAAAACTGGCAATTTAAAACCGAAGAGGATTTAGAGAGTTTGTTACTTACAAAACTGTTAGAAGGGCTGGAGACACGGGCCCCTGACTGGCTGACTGGTCCCACAGGAACGGCGTTCGGAATCCCACCTCCGAACTCGCCCAGGACGGAGGCTGCTGGCTCCACCACAACCGGGAAGGCGGCGAGTTCACAGCATTCGTCGTAGACTGAAACTTTGACCTCAGGGTCAGGGAGCTGTTGCTGGCCACCACCGCGGCACCTGCCTCTCAGCTCCCATGCCGCTAACGGCTGGTCAGGGAGAAACTGCCACAGAAAAGCCAACATCTCCTTGATGACATGAGCCAGCAGAAAATGTGTGGCGTAGCATGAAGGTGGCTTCCGCTCTTTGTCAGCTCCCACGCCACGTGTGAGCGCATCTGATTGGCATTCAGGACTCCAGCTGCAAGGGATCCTGGGAAACAAGGCATTTGGCTTCCCAGCTGCTTGTAACACAGGATGGCTTAGCCGGGGGGTTAAAAAGGATGTTCAGTGCAATTCCACATTTCCCATCAGAGCCGGTTTTTATGCAATCTGGAACGTTTTAATCCCTACTCAGATAAGGATGATTTACTTAATCAAAGGTTTCCCTTCGCACTCACCACAATTCTAGCACATTAAAGTGTTTCATAATGAACGAAACACAATTATAACTTATTCTTTATTGACATAATCACAATGATAAATTATAATTTAATTTTGTCATTAGTAGAACTTTTCTAACAAATTATAGGATCTATATCCCATGTAGTGCCCACTATAATACCTGCAAGTGGAAGGCAGTAAATGTTTCTTGACTGAGTGGATGAATACAGTGCTATTAGACAATAGGGTCTGATATGCATACTTCAAGTGGACTTGCATAACCAACGTTAATGTTCCTCTAGGACACTAAGTCATTGTACTAGAGGGTGATATTTAATTTTCTGTATTATAGGAGCCCATGATATAAATATTGCCTGTATGTTAATGTGTTTTGTCTCCTAGGAATTATTTTTATTGGGTGCCTCCTCCTAAAATTGCAGTCTAGTGAGAACAAATTAATTATGTACAAATGTGATATAATTTTCTGAGCAAATAATACACTTCATTTTAAAAGACTAATGGTAAAGAAGATTTATATACTATCACACTCCTGATCATTTATGTTCGCAGTGAGCGGACAGGCAGACAAAACCAAAGCGAGGGAAGGTGGGGGCGAAGTTTGATGTAACCATGGTGCTACCCTCTGTGTGTTGGTCCCCCATCCCCCGAATTCAGATGTTGAAATCCTAATGCCCAGTGTGATAGTCTGAGGAGGTGGGGACTGAGGGAGGTGCTTGGGTCATGAGGGTGGAGTGCTCACAACAGGATTAGCGTACTTAGAAAAGGGACCCCACCGAGCTCTCTGGCCCCTTCTGCCATGTGAGGACGCAGCAAGAAGACTCACCTGGATGAGGCTCCCTCACCTGATCATGCTGGCACTCTGAGCTCAGACGTCCTGACTCCAGAACTGTGAGCAATAAATTTCAGTTGTTTATAAGCCACCTTTTGTTACAGCAGCCAAAATGGATGAAGACACATGGCAAACCACCCCCCCAAAACAAACAAACAAAAAACCCAAAGAAACCCAGCCAGAAAGAATAGAAAGGTGGTCTTTGCATAGATGGAATAAAGTTCTACAGGACAGAATTACTGTTAGAATGCGTTTCACCCCCTGGAATCTGTTCTCACACAGGTGGAGTACTTGTCATGCACACTGTGCCTCTCAGACAACTTTCAATAAACTGAAAGGAGAATGCTGCGGAACTGGATAATTTGACACCTGCACCGTTGGCACTGTAATAAGTCATGTGATGAGCTGCCCACAGGAGAGCCCGTTGTGCTTCACACCCACTGCCTGTACCCATGCCTCAGGTGTCTCTGTGGGCTGCTGAACTGTTCCTGGGGAGGCTAGTTTACTGTGTTAATCTTTATTTTAAATTAGGGATACACAATGCTTTCAAGAAGTCTTCTGTCCATTTCTTTAGAAACCCTCCTTAATTAAAATTAATTTTAATTTTTAAAATTATATATTTCTTTTCTATTAAACTGAAACTACTATAATATTATACACATTTCCCCAAAGGGAAATTGTTCTTGTAATAACTCAGTCTGTTAACACTTTCATCACACCATCCCAGGCGCACTTTTAATATCTTATCTCAGGCTTTCTCAGCCTTGGCACTAAGAGCATCCTGGGCCGGGTATGTCTTTGTTGTGGGGGGTGGTTCTGTGCATTGTACAATGTTTAGCAGCATCTCTGACCTCTACCTGCCAGTTGCCAATAGCAAATCCCTTCTCCCCTACTCCGACCCCCAATTTGGGATAATCAGAACTATCTCTAGATATTGCCAAATGTCCCCTGGTGGGCGAAACTGTCCCCTGGTTGAGAATCATGGCTCTAGCTCCTTAAAGACCAAAGTTTTGGGTGATCAAATAGCTGTTGCTAGAAATCAGAACCACCGACTGTATCTTCATATGATGAGAGAAAACCTTTCTTTTTGTTCCTGTATGTGATAAGACACAGCATGGTTATAAAAATCGGTGAAAAGTGACTCAAACGCAAATTTTTCCATCATTTTAGGAAGATAAATCTGAGGTGCCTGGCACCCACTTCTGTTTCTCTGCACTAGATTCCAAATAACTATGGTGATCATGTAACTATGAGTTATTCAAAATTTACATTTCAATACTTCTCCAACATTTCATTAAACTTTCTCCATCTTGACTCAAAACTGAGTGAACTCGGTTCAGTGAGGTCTGCTGCTCTCTCAGGCTTCCACAGGAAGAAACCACCACAGAGCTTGCAGGAGACTTGATCTTGTTTTCCAATAGAAGAGAGATGTATTTAAGTTATATTGTCGTTGCCATTGTTTCTCTAGCTCCTGAAATATCGGGTTGGCCACAAGGTCTGTTATGTTTTTTCCATAAAATAAGGCACATTTTTCATTTTCACCAATAACTTTATTGATTTGGATGTTTTGAGTATGTCGCCTATCTCCCACTATTAGCTTTTGTTGGGTAGAGGTCAGGGGTGCTGCTAAACATCTTCCAATGCATGGGACAGTCCCACAGCAAATAATTATTTGTCCAAAATGTCAATAGTACCAAGGACATTTGATCAGTTGCAGCACCTTCTCCAAATGCTGCACAAATCATTTTTTGCATTACAGCTGTGTTCTTATCTTTCTTGAAATAGTAGAGCATAGTATGCTAAAAATGTTGTATATTTTCTTCCCTCTTCTATATTAAAACGGCTGCACAAAAATTCACCAATTTTGATAACTTTTTTTTTAAATGCACGCTGATATGACAGCTGTCACAATACGGTCTAACAAAATTGTTTCAAATGAAGGTACAGACCACTAAGCACTACTAGAGCCATCATACAGAAAAAACATAATGGACTTTTTGGCCAACCCAGTAAATAAAGACTTGAGTAGGTTGGGAGTGGGGGTCTGTCTTACAGCTTTTACAAATGTCCAGTAGGCCAGGTCATTTGACTGACCCTTAAAGGGATAGGGCTGTTTGAGTGAGGCTTTCTCTAATGGCACTTGGGCAAAATCCACCTTGCTCATGGTTTCGTGACAGTGTTCTTGGTGGCCACGGCCAAGAAACTCTTCTGACTTGTCATCCTCTAACTCTTGCCCAATCTCTTCATATCTTGGGTTTTTAGTCACAGAGATGACCTCAAATGCTAAATCTCTGTATCTTCCTTTTAAAACATGTACTTCTCTGTGGTTTAAACATCCATTCTCAACTATATGCTACATGAGTACAAGGAACCTGTGTTTTTTTCAATCCGTCCTAAGATAAATCAGAGCTCCGCAGCATAAACATTCTGTAATTGCTTCCCGAGAGCGCAGTCCCTGAGAAGGTGAGAACAGATGCAGCCAGAGTTTACTGATGTTTCCTTTGCTTGTGCTAGAAAAGCCTGCTGTAACCCATCAGCCTCTGGGGAGTACTCTTGGATGACCCAACTGCTACCTTTGCAGCCTGCAAAAGCAAGAAACTCTTTCCTGAACACGCCCTAAGCTGGGCTGAAGCAGCCCGTGACTTTCTGGGCTCCCCAGGGTTTCCAGGCAGTGGTTAATCTCCCAGCAGATCCTTGATCTCTGCAATAAGGCCCGCATTCTCTTGGGTGGGAGAGGCCTGTTTCATGACTCTCAGCATCCACTGCATCCACCTCTGCTCTGCATACGGGGTCCGGCAGAAGTAACGCCTGCTTGAGTATGGTTGGTAGGGTAATGATATGGATGTAATAATTTATGGTTTTGATTTGAACATTTCACCTAAAATATCAAATGGTGTGCTTGAGTGTTATATTGTTGTGTTATAGAATTACATGCTTGTGATTTTGTAATAAAAGATTTTATAATAAAAAAAGGGGGCATTATTTGTGCTGGACCCTCCTGTATATCCCAGGGAGTTCCTGAAAGTATCAGGTAACAATGAGAGCCCTGAAGGAGGCCAAGCCCAAGCTAAAGCATGTCCTTCCCTCACCATCATCAGCAAAGCCACCTGTGGTTCCCCCATGGACCCCATGTTGTGCATTGTCTACACAGAAGAATACAAGGGGCCAAGTTTGTCTTTAAACTCTAAGGAGCCATGAAGCTAAGCATGTCCATAGGGAAATGAAGCTATAGATTAACAAAATTACACACATCCGCCACCTATTGTTTTGTGCTTTCAGGACCTGAGCTGTAACTGATTCAGAAAGAGTCCCATGTTAACATACCACTACAATTACTCAATAAAGACCAAGTTGGTAAAAAGGTGTCTTTGCAAATTCCAGCATTCAAAGCCAAGAGATCTGTGATCCCCAATTGTCTCTGATAACAAAACAGTTCTGTGTTCAGGCTGGCTGCAGTGCATCAGACACAAGGGAATCCTAACCCTTTACAGACTCCTGTGCCAAAGGGCTTCCAAGTGAACCCATAGCAGAGAGGAGTCCTCAGAAATGAGGAGGCAGAAAAGAAGAGTGGGTTTGGGGGAGTTTAGGAATTCTGTACAGGTTTGAGTGTTCCTGACCTAGAAGCAACATTGGGAGATGAAACATCTTCAGATTCCTTTCATCTAAATCCTCCACGGATGGGCACTTACCAGGAACCGGGTACACATGGAAACCCACGACTTTCTTATACTTGACATTTGGGAGACTTCCCCCTTTCTCTGATTCCCTTATGGGAACAAAGTCTTAGGCTAACCTGGTGAGGTATTGCTTCACCAAGTATTTATCGACACCTATTAAGTTCTAGGTATTAGAAATACAGCGCTGAACAAAACAGACCCAATCTATCCTCATGGAGCACACATTTAAATTAGGAGGCAAATGAGATCCAATGATTTGAGATCTTACTGTGAGCCAGGTATGGTTTTGAGCATTTTACTTGTATTATCTCATTCCTTAGCACAACCCTACAGTGTAAATATTATTATTATTTCCATTTGGCAGGTGCAGAAACTGAGGCTCAGCAAGTTGAATAATGTGTTGAGACACCTTAGTTCTAGAATCAGCCATGCCAAACACTTCCTCATCGTTCCGATAAGAGGAGGGACTTAACAGCAGGAGGAATTATGATGGTAAGGCGAGTTGTTCGATATGAGTTTGGAGACCTTGGTGCTAGTGCCGTAACGCCTATAAACAGTCCTTTAATGTTCTGTCTTGATCCAGCCAGGCTGCGGTCACTCTGCTTATATAACTTAGTCCCTGTGAAACTCTTTACCAGGGAACCTGATCTGTGCATCCAGTGTCCGGGAGCTTTTGTTCCTGAAGCCTGGGCTCACTCAAGACTCCCCCCACCAGAGAACCTGTTCAGCAGGAAGAGGAGCGTGGAGGCACTTGAGCTTTTATGGCATGTGGCTCACTGTGCAAGAGTCGTGGAGTGAACTTCCCTCAGTATACAGTGAAGAGTTGCAGTGACAGGACGATGAAAGTAAAATCCCATGGGCAAAAATGAAGCCACCCAAACATATACACACACACTTACCCACTTCATACCCAATAAGAACAGCAAAAATGGCCATATACAGCAACTCACGTAAGTTTGCAGTGAGAACAAAGGCAGCTATAAATATTTCCAGGAGCCAATAAAAAGAAGATGAAGAAGAAAGAAAGAAAAAAAAAACAGGACTGGTTAGTTCTCCACTGCAATGGGCTCCATAAAAGCTTTTATTGTTAAGAGAGTTACTTTACTAAGAGCTGTATGAAGAAGCTGAATGAATGTGAAAAATGGCATGTGATAACCTGAGCTGAAAGATGATTATCATCCTCTGTGTCCTGTGTGTCGGAGCGAGTCAGTGCTGCTATTAGGAGATAGCCATTGTAGTTAAAGAAAAGCTTGTTTTGTACTTTTCTCCCCCTTCTGGGTAAACAGAAAGTCAATATAGATGTCTCCTCTGTGCTAGTCCATTTATGTGAACAATTATTTTAAAGATGTAATCCAATCTTACTGTCTTCCCAAAAGGATAACTCCTGTGAACTTTTCTGGCAGAGCTCTGAAAACACACAACTTACTAACCCAAGAATTGCGTTATTTTTAGTATGTCTTCCTTCCCTCCCCATCTGCCCTTCACCCACCTCCTCACTCCATTCTTTAGCCATCTGTTTGTTTTGTTGTTGGCTATTAACAGGAGAGTGGGTGGCATTTAAGGGAATTGACCCATCTGCACTTCAACCATTCAAAGGCTAGCCAACTAAAATTGTAAAAAAATAGAAAAGTGGAATTTTTTGGAGGGGGGAAAGGCATTATTCTCTTCGGCTATTAGTGTGGTTTTCCTGTATTCGCAGTTTGAAGGACCCAGCTGTGTCCTTTTTTGGGTGAACGAAGGCAGTATAACCTTCCAAAATGTCAGTGTCAAGGGGAAAAAGTGGTAATTGAGTGTTGTTAGGCAGATGTTAATTGTTGATGTTTCTGAAATTCTGTTTTATGCCATTCATATAATCTTGGATAATAATTGACTTATTATTGTTTTGAGTTTATTCTGATGGGGAGTTGTCAAAGCTTCAGTTACATATGTAGGACAGGAAAGGATATATTGTAAACTATTTGGAAGGTGCAATAAAATCAGGACTAAACTCATTTGATCATGGCTTGAGTGCCTTTGAAAGACTCTCCCAAGTATGTCAAAAAATATTTAGATAGAACATGTGGCGACTTTCTTTTCACAGATTATAAAATCGGCAATTTTAATTTCAGTAAGTGGTACCTTGACTTTACCTTTGAAGTGGCAGCCTGGCTTCTCCCCCCGCGCCTAGAATGCGTTAGGACTCCCTGCCCTCTCAGGACCCACACGAGCCTAAGCAAGTGAGGGGCCCCGAAGCTTAAGGTTCATCAGCTCCGTGGGGAGCTTGCCTTTGATTTGTGGTCTTGCGTTGCGTGAACTAGGATAACGGTAAAAATGCAGAATTCACATACACTTTCCATGTGGTGGAAAGTATGCGGGAGGCAACAATACTGATAAAGATTATCCATGCTGTTGATTTCTTTTTGAAACAAGCACACAAGGGGACATGTGAGTGGAGTCCGATTAAAGGTAAACAGACAAGACTCTTGTTTACCACAAGTGCCAAGTCCACTAGGTAAGGGACAAAGTAGGGGAGGAGAGCAGCAAGCAGTTCTGACTGGATTAGTGAGATCTACTGGAAAACAAAACTCTCTTTTCCTGCTTCTTGGGTCTAATCCACACATCCCTGTGGAAGGACCCTGAGTAAATATTGTGAATACCCTGGATATGTTTTGAAGGTAAAACCAATGGCATTTATCAATGGTCTAAGTATGTGTTATCAAGGAAAGAGAGGAGTCAAAGATGACTCATACACTTTTGACCTTAGCATCTAAAAAGATGGAGTTGCTATTTACTGAGAGATTGCTATTTCCAGGGAAGAATGAATGGGTTGGGAGAAAAGAGTTGAGTTTTGAACATGTTTGACCTCCAAAGGGAGACAGATATCTAGTAGGCAGTTGGACACAGAAATCTGGATGGAATTCAGGGGGAGAAATCAAGAAAAATGGTGGGCTAGTAAGTGCCTAACAACTGGCTTTCTGGGGCGAAATAAGAGGCCCAATAGCTAATGTTTGCCAATTACTTTGGTGTAAATATTTTGCTATGGCTGATTTCTAGTTATCAACATGGAGTCAGCTGTCAATGAATACAGACTTGGGAAGAAAACGTGACCTTGTGAGACCAGGTGAGCTGCCTCAGGCACATCACTGGCAATAGAGACATAAATTTAGGAGTTACTGCATGAAAAGCCATGAGATTGAATGATGGCACTTAGGAAGTGAGTATAGATAAAAAGAAGATATTCAAAAGCTGAGCTGTAGTTACTCTGATGTTAAGAGTTGAGAAGGTGATGAAGAATCAAAAAAGAAGAAACAAAAAAAGAAGACAAGAAAGGGTTTCAAGGAGGAAGTGGTCATCTGTCAAAGGCTACTGATGGGCCAAATGAAGGCTTAAAATAGGCCACTCATTTGGCCACTCTGTAACCTTGATAGCAGCAGCAGCAGCAGCAGCAGCAGTGGAGTGAGGGAACAAAAGCCTAAGATAACTTATCCTCACCAGCCTCTCAAAATAGAAAGAGGCCAGGGTGGCTTTGGCAGCTGAACCCTGTATTAAAATCTTTAAAATGTACTTCGGGCCTTTGATTTAGAATAGATTTCAAAATCACATGATGTCAGGACCGAAAAAAAATTTGATAGATCTCTTGCCTCCAAGTGGCTCAAAGCCCTAGGAAGAAAAAGAGGAGGGGACCAGTCTAGGTTCAATAATTTGAAAAGGTATTTTGAAATCTATACAAACCTCTAATCATTGTAATTGCCTGTTGTGTTATGTGAGTCTGTGAATAAAAATCAGGGCATTTCATCCGGGTGTACTGACCAACACCTTATTTCTTTCACACTGCAGAGGTTGTACAGAAGTTTGGGAGGACATCTTTTTCTCAGAATCCGAGCGGGTGTTTCTAGCTCCTGCTTTACATTCATTGCTTTCTCCGCTAGTTCTCATCCTTCTGTGTTTAGAACTGCTGTGATTCGGAACATCTGGGATACACAGTACTCACAGGTGAATATCAGTGTTTCTCTCTTTTTAGGCAATCTAACTGCAGGCAAAACCTATTACTTATGCAGCCTTGCTTCAGGATAGAACTAATTTTCCTTGGCACGGCTCTCTGCTGTTCCTCACTTCATTCATTCACTGACTCACTCACTCACTCATTCATTCATTCAAAACACAGTGAAGAGGAGTGCATATGGGGAGGAGGTGGAGAGGAAAATTTTTTCTAGGGAAGATCAGCAGGTGCAAAGATAAGGAGGCATCAGAGAATGTGTCATGTTCTAGAAACTAAATCATTGAGTAAGACTGCAGCATGCAGACGTGGGATTGCTGAGCTGTGAGACTAGAAATGTAGGCTATACCCTAAGGGCCTTATAAGTGATGCTGAAAGGTTGGATTTACTTTTTTAATAGAGAAGTTATTTTTAAAAAATGAGAGTATGTGGGAGGCAACACATACAATTTTCCTTACCACTGGAAAATTTGGTAACCTATGCACATTTAGCTGCATCCTTAAATTCTTTCGTATAGTTTTATTCTAATTTTTCTTTAAAAATTTCTCCCTTTCCACCCTTTTGTCCACAAAGGAAGAAGTTATCAGCTCTTCAAGAGTTCCTGCCAAACAAGGTTAAATCAGGGAACATAATAATGGAGTAAATCTGAGATTTCCAGGAGTGTATTTTCAGGATTTTGCTGGATTTTTAGAGTTATTGCCAAAAAGAAACAACTTTTTGCCCTGCTCAGGTGGTTGGAGTGTTGGCTTGTAAACCAAAATGTTTGTGGGTTTGATCCCTGGTCGGGGCATGAACAGGAGGCAACTGATTGCTTTCTCTCTCATATCAATGTCTCTCTCTCTCTAAAATCAATAAACATATCCTCAGGTGAGGATTTTTTTTTTAAAGCAATTTTTTCTGTTTCACTTTCTGCAGGGTCATGAAATAAAATTTCAGTCCTGGATCTTCAGATTACATGCTCTATCCTGTAGAGGCAGATAAAAATTTTTTAATAGGTCTTTTGTTGCCAAGGGGCTAAGGATTGTCTGGAACAGGCGTCAGGATGGAATCACTATATGGACAAATGTAGATGAAAAGGAAAAGTCTTTGAGTTTCGCAGGTATTTACATTTTATTTTATTTTTAAATAGAAAGCTAGTGTGGGATGTAGCAGTTCTTTTTTATTTATTTTTTCTTCTTCTTCTTTTTTAAGTCAGAAAGAACTTTGTTTGCTGACTGTGATGGAGAATCTTGAATGTTCCCAAGGCTGAGCCCTGTGGCCAAGCAAGAGCGGCAGGAAGCGGAGGGGCCTCCCACTGCCGTCACAGAGCCGGCGAAGGACAGTGCCCACTGGGTCAACTGGGCTTGCTGGGTGTCCCCATGCTTCATTCCCCAGAGCACATATGTTGACCTCTGCTCTCAGGAACTAGGAGCAATGAAAGTGGGTATGGAAAAGAAAAGATGGATATAGTAGAAGTACAGTGTCCTCCTTTACCCACTCTCTGTGCCAGACTCAGGAACTTGGGTGATAATCGGTCTCTTGAGAGAGAATGTCGGCTTAAATATCCCATTATTCTAGGATAAGTGCTCCTTTCTTTAGAGGAAGGGATGCCCAGGGCAGTGGCTGTCTACTTTAGTAGCTTACAAAGCACTGGGGGAGCCTGTTCTAAAGACAGACTCCTGGCAATGTCCCCAGAGGTGTTGGAGCCAGTGGGTCCTTTTCCCCACCTCCCTGATCAGCTTCTGACACTGGGACACATCTCAATGTGCATTTGAAATCACACTGCCTTAAGGAGAAGAAGCGCTTCCTGAGAGTCACTTTCTCTTTAGTTGGATGAGTACCAAGCCCCTGGTTTCGTAAGCAGTCTCTGCCCTCGCTGGGTGTTTGTGTGTGTTTTCTGGGGAGAGGCGTCAGGTAAGGAAAGAGAAAGGGGAAAAGAGAACCTGAACCTAGACTCAGCCTCAAAGAGAGGAGAGGAAAGGAATGTTGCCCGCTGGCACAGCCCTGGCCTGGGCGCGAGATCCAGCATCCCAACAGTCGAGATGGGATTTCAGAGATAAGCTGCTTCCCTGAGGTTTATGCTGACTGATACGCTTTCTCGTGTTCCAAAGATTAGAGAAATAAGAGAAGTACAGCTTGATAATTAGCAAATAGTCAGGAAACCTTGAAAACATATGACAGGTAAGTAGATTTATTAAAATCAATTGAGATGGGCCTATTTTTCAGAGTTCAGTGTTTCACCAGCAGAATATAAAATAAAGGAAAAAAAATCCATGATTTATTTTTACATTTTACATGCTTGGTGGAAATGAGAATACTTCATAACCAAGCCATGTTCGTGTCTCTTTGGCTGTGGGAAAGTGTTTGCTGAAATAGCTACTGAATGCCAGGATACATTTCATTTCCCCGCACCTAATATTTCCAAGCTCCACGCCAACACAAAAAGACGTGGCGATGCACTGCAGCAAGGGAGTCCAATGAGTAGCAGTCTCAGGTAAAACCTCAGAATGGAAGAGATGTGTTTTCTAATCTTTTTAACTTTGTTTTTTTTTTAACTTTTTTCTCCAACCCTCATTAGATATCTAGAACCCTCTGCTTTCTCCTTTTCTTTATGAGAGAAGAATTATGTACTAATTTATACTCCGGTGTAAATGACTGATAATGCCTAATTTATTAGATTTCTGACAGTAGTCCAGCACAAGTTGAATCAAATGGAAGAAGAATATAAAGCATGAAATTAAAAGTCATTGACCTGGTAGGGGAAATACTTTCCTGGGGCCTTAAATCACCCCTCCTCTTCTTTCTTTAGTCAAGCCGTTTAATTATTTCAGCTCTCTGCTCACTGACTTTCTCATTCAACTCATTCACAAAATACCACTGCGCCAGTAAGAGACACTCTGAACACTCCCCAGCAGACAGGTTTTCTTTTCCACGTCTATGGGAAAATGAGAGTTGCACAAAACGAAACAAAAGAGACAGTAAGAAAATAATTATGACCAAGAAACTAAAACTTGAATGCAGTTGCTCAATAACGCGGAGAGGGAAAGCCTCACGCATACCTGGAACCCTAATCAGACAGGAAGACTGAAGGCTTCCTCACACCAGGCTGCACAGGGCTGCTTGTGGAACCACTGCAGAATATTTTGTTCATAACGAGACCTTATTGGGTTTGGTTGCTGTAAGCTTTTCGGCTCCTAATTATGGTGTTTAGAAGACAATGGAGGCAGCTTAAAATACTGAGAATGCTGCTAAAACTAGTAAGATTGCTGCGGGGTGACAAAGAGAACTGTTGGCTCCCTGTGTACAGTATACATTTAACCTGTCAGCAAACAGAGCATTTTACAGGTAAAATGTAAAGGGAGGCCTTTAGGAGCCATCACGTAAATGATGAGGTTTTTCGTTTTGCTTTCCAAACGAGCCGCTTAAGTTATAATACTAGTTTAATATAAATTAGAGTTTATCCTTTTGAAACCACTTGCAATTTGCTTGTGTTAGGCCGCAGGTCATTATGATGCAAAGTTAAAGGTTCCTGGAACATAATGTGATTCAGGCCTGCGTTCTTGTTGCCATGTCCAATTCAGCTGAAAATGAGAATTATAGTGAGAGCATTTCCTGGTCTTTGACCCTTCGTGTGAGCTTTTTAAAAGCAGGGTTTATGCAGAACACTAACCTCATTCTCAGACATTCAGTTCCTACTAATATTAGCTGTGCTAAGAGTCTTAAGTAAATTGAAAACTGTTTAAAAATACCTCATTCCAAGTTTAAAAACAGTGGGCACTTACCTTCTGATTTTCTTTCTTAATATACAAAAAGATTTGCCTGTGAAATGGATGATATTTCAGTGTTTTAAAGGTTCTCTCTCTTTTCTCTCCCTGCCACAAATGTAGTCCGGCAACACAAAGAGTAGTTGTTTTGCAATCTGCAGCTGTAACTGACTGGGGAAAAAGAGGAACAATAATAGGAAAATAACATGTAACATATAAGCATGTTTTAAATGCCAAGCTCTGTTGTGAGGACTTGAAAATAAACTAATACACTTAATCTTGTCAATAACTCTACTATAAGGATCCTCATTTTGCAGATGAGAAAACTGAGGAGCAGAGAGGTTGAGTAACTTGCCCAAGGTCACACAGGTCAGTGACTGGCAGAGGGGGGATGTGAGCCCAAGGAAACTGGGCTCTACACTTTTAACCCCTACCTTTCAGGCTGGCAGACAATCTGAGAGGACCATACCTGGACTCCTGGGGGGTTTCTATGACACAGGAAAGACACTTCTAAAATACACTTCATGATAAATAGGTTTTTAGAAAGCCCTCTGCAGGCTCCCCCCCAATATACAGGGTCTGGTAGAAGTAGCGCCAATGAGTGTGGTTGGTAGGGTACGCGAATGTCTCTCATGAGATGGAGAGCGATTTGAACATTTCGCCTAAAATATCATATGGTGTGCTTGAGTGTGATTTTTTATGTTACAAAATTACATGCTTATGACTTTGTAATAAAAGATTTTTACATAATAAAAAGGGGCATTATTTGAGTCTGTATATAAATGACAAATTCAGGAAACAAACAAGAAATCTAAGCTTTTTCTTTTTCTTTTTTTTAAAGGTCATTTAGAGTTAAGCTGAGAATAAATGAGATTTGATAAAATAGCACTTTGCACCTTGTACACCTGGTCAGAACAGGATGTTTTCCAGGACCATATTATTTATCGCCTTGGGGCCCAGGAGATGCCAGAGGACCAGTTGTGACTTATCTGGTGGGTCTACCCTAGTGATCAAGGGGCCACACGGCCCCTGACAAGTTCCTCGGCTATTCCCACACTCTTTCAACCTAAGTGCACTTTCTGGCGAAACACTTTTTGAGGAGGCAAGACGCTGACCATCAGAAGACAGATGGATCTGGACGGACTTAATTCTGTGTTCCAGAATATTGCCAAAAGAATAAAAAGAATCAAAAAAAGAAAAACTAAGGATTGAAAACAAAACAAAACACAGTAATTGCCAACCTTTGGTTCCCCAAACACCTGTCCTGAGGCTGCTCGGAAACGCTAAACTAATCGGTATGAGTTATGCTTGCCAATCAGTCCTTGAGGATTTGCAGGTGGAAATGCCCCGAGGCCTTGGAAGCTTCAGCATTTCAAGGCAATGAATAGATCCCCAGAGGCTTTTCATCTCAGTGTGTAGAGGACATTTTCTGCTCTAGTCACTGCTACTAAGGGGCTAAACCAAATGATGGAGGGTCTCTGGGGATATAAGGAGACTAGAGGGTATTGTAAGCTTGGTGGACAGACCCAAGAACATATTAACAGCTGCATGGATTCACTGGGTGTCCCAAATGCCCTGTGCTTATAGAGTAAATAGCTTGAGAAAGTCCCGTCCACTGCAAACAAAGAAGATTGGGACATTGGCTCTGATGAAATTCTACTTTAAAAGCAGGTGTGTAAAGCATTAGACAAGCAAGGGGTCTAGAACACAGAGTCAGCAGTGTATCGCCAGCACACTAGATACACCCCTGTTACCAGATCCTTCTGGGCTGCTGTGAAGAGAAACAAAAATGAGGGCAAAGAGGTCTCAGGTGCCCAAGTGCTCATGTCCCAGGGAGCCTTTGTTTCCTGCTCCTTCCCTCATTGCTGTTGTCAAGAAAGCATTGCAGACCGAAGACAGGAGGTGGTGGGACCAGGAAAAGCACGTCTGAGAGAGGGGGAAAGGTAAACGACTAAGGAAATATAGTTGAATGGTGGAAGTGGAGCAATAAAGTGCAATAGTCTCACCCTGGCTTGTGTGATTCAGTGGATTGCGTACAGGCCTGCGAACCAAAGGATCACCAGTTCGATTCCCAGCCAGGGCACATGCCTGGGTTATGGACCAGGTCCCCAGTAGGGGTCATGTGGGAGCCAGCCACACATTGATGTTTCTCTCCCTCTCTCTAAAAATAAATAAAAACCTTAAAAAAAAAAAGAGTAGTAGTCTCAGAAGCCTTTCTAGGGATGGTGACGCACAAACACCTTTGTAACTCTCGCTAATGCCGTCATAAGGGGCTTGGACCAGGAGTCAGGAACCTGGGTTCTGCCTCAGGTCAAGCCTTTCCCTGAAAGTCACCTCACTTTTCTGAGCCTCCTCGGTTTGTTGTGAGCACCACAATTATGCCTTGGAGCAGCCTTGGGAAATGATGGTATATTTTATGAATATATAAGCGTCTGAGGTCAGATTCCAGGAAACAGATTATGTGATAGAAGTTTACAAACAGGAAGTTTGTCCCATTTCTCAGACCGATGCCCTTGGAGGAAACGGGGTTGTGCAGTGGGAGAAGCGGAACTGCAAGCCCGGTGCAGGAAAGGCCTTGGTCGGCCCCACCTGAGTGCTAGACCTGGGGTGGCCTTCTATTGCCCCACACTGAGGCAACAGGCCCAGCCTGGGAGGGGACAGCAGGGACCAGGTATCTGGGGAGATAAAAGGCTGGAGTGATGTTGACAAGTTTAAACCTATTCCTAACCCCTTGACTTTCATGAGCACAGCAACCCTGACCCCGCCCCTTCCCATGCTTGGAAGTCACCTCCTTCTGCCAAAATTCAAATTCAAACTTGGCTCCTCCTCTCCTGTTGCCATCGCTTCCGCTCTCACCTGGCCTTTATCTGCCCAGACCCCTGCTCCCCTTTACCCTCCCACCTGCCCTTGGGTGAAGGAATAGGAGAGGAGGAAACAGCCATACCTTTTGTCATTATAAGAAGGGCCATGGCTGAGTAAAGTTTGTAGCAGTTTTTACATTCCCTAGCGCAACCAGACTTTGGGTGCAGGCTTGTCACAGAGAGGAAACATAACGCTGACAGAGGCGTTTCTCTACAAAACAGGACAAAAATTATCGGAGAGGGGCTCAGCCTAGAGCCTTCAGGAGGCAGTACTAGCGGTAGCCCGGAGAATGGGTTTCTGGGTAGTGAGGGCCAGGTGCTCTGGGGAGCACCCTGCAGTGTCCACCTTTGCATCACCACTATGAGGAACTCCTGGGAGGATAAAAGCATCACGACCACCCAGTGCCATGAAGAGGAACAGGCTTTCCAACCCCTGACCTTCTACATGACCTCAGTTGACCCTTCAGACCCCACCGTCCTCCTCGTACAACAGGTTTCTGTGAATCATCATGTCTGACACTCTGAGGTCAATCAAATGTTAGATTTCTTTTCCCCAGGACACCCAAGAAATTGTGTGAGCTCCTAGTGGGGGCACATTGGTATGTGCTTTGCTGAAAGTCTACAAGCAGTCCACTTTCCACATGACATCTGAGAGAAAAATATCTACCAAGAAACGTCTAGTAGAGGCAAGTAAGAGGGTTTTTTCCACATTAACGAGTTGCTACTGATGTTTGTCCTTGGGAAGTGTGAAAGAAATCATAGCAGGAGAACAGATTTAAGGTTATTCAAAGGCATTGTGATTGGAAAGGTCACGGTGAGGCCTTCAGAATTTGGAAATTCCAAAGTTGTTCTTGGCAGTCATTTTGCTTATGAAAAAATACTTTTACACAAATCAAATTTCTAGTCATCATTAAGAACTAGAGTTTTTATTTCTACATTTAACACACACACACACCATATCATGACAAATCTTATTTTCATTCCTTCAACTCTGTCACCAAATTTTCCAAATTTGAGTCTGATCTCTGAGCACAATTGCCCTGGACTTCTAGGCAATATGGTTGCCCTGAGAACGCCTACCACTGAGGGGAAGAAATTCCTGGAAAGACTGGTCATAGAACTTTAACGATATTGTACTTATTGTCTTAAAATTGAACTTGGACCACTGGCCAGAGGATGCATTTTTCAAGTTCACAAGCAGAAACTCTCTTCACATGAACTTGATTTGGAGACAGCGGCGGGGGAAATCAGGTAGGAGGGTGAAGCAGAAAACAGAGTCCGAGGGGGTAGGAAACCAGGGTCTATGGGAAGATCCAGGGTGGGAGGGGAAAAGAAACAGACCCAAGCCCAGCATGGGCTTGGGCTGAGGTGACCATAAAACACAACTGTCCCATTCCACCCAGCTCAGCTGCTCGCCCACAGCTCATCATGGAATGAGAAGAGGGAGACACTTCCCAGCTCGGGCCAGTGCAGGGGTTGCTTGCCCCATTCTCCTGGAAGCTCTGTGGGAAAGCTGTTGCCAGGCCACCAATAATCCCGCCCTGAAGCCAGCACTGCCACGAGGGACTGTGCAAAAGATGAAACGAGAAATCTGAGATGAGAAAGGAGAAAAACAAATAAAGCCTTCCAGAGCTACAGCAGGTATCTCAATGTTCCGATGGCATCAGGGTGCTCTTAGGAACCCAGCTGCGACGTAGCAGAGCCTGTGAGAAAGAGGACCAAGCCCTACTTGGCTAATTCGATTCCCTGGTTGCCACAGTGGGCTTTCTCCACTGACAGCAAGTGGACATCTGAAAATTGCCCAATGCTGGCTTTCCAGAAATCTTCATTTCTGATGGGGCTTGGTCATCTGTGACAAATGAACTTCAATTACTTTTTCTGCAAGGGTTAAAAAGTTACCTTTCCATCACAGGAGGGTCCTGGCAAAGCTGATGTCAAGGACTGGTAGGTCAGTGGGGGCTGAAATAGCGGCTGTGAAATGAACACTTGATACCATATATAAATTGAATGATCAGCTGGGTGATTTTAGAGCTACCTGGGTGGCATTTATGTGTCTTCTGGATGAGAGGATGGTTCTAGGCCCGTGTAGTGTGCTGACACACACTACAGCAATCAGTGCAAGCTAGGAGGAGAGCGGGGCGGGAAGGGGGGCGGCGAGTGGCTTGACCTCGCCCTTGTCCTTTTTCACCCCTCTCTTCTGGCTCCTCCTTTAG
>PVJD01007986.1:47793-77625 GCA_004026545.1 Mormoops blainvillei | reverse complement strand
AAAAAAAAAGCATTTATTTCCCTAGAAGACACATGGTTATTCCAATAAAATCTTAATTTATGAAAAGCCAATTTGAGCAATTGAAAAATGGGGAAAAACTGTGTTTACAAATATGTGGCTTGTGTTAATACATTTTGAAGCCAATTTAAAAAGTTGTTAGATCTTGGATTATTTGATTAGAATATAAATGCTAGGAGGTTTGTCATCTAACATTTTTAATTTTGTAGCCTATTTTAATGATATTTTTGAAGTGGAAAACTAACCACTGAATAAATCACTCTTTCAGATTTTGACTATAAAACTTCTTTTCCCCAATTGGCTAAAGTGAACATGATAAAATTTAAGCAGAAACATCACGGTAAAATCTCTTGTCTTTGCTACATAGCAATATTTCATCCTGAAAAAAAGAAACAAACAAAAACAACCCCAGCAGGTGAATGTTTTCAAAATCAGCAAATTAAACTAAACTGTGTCCCTGCATTAAGCTGATGAAAATAGATGTGGCCTTTTGGGTCAGTTGACCCTGTTCTAATAAAATAAGCCAGGGAAGGGCTGAGCATTTCATTTATGTGCATAGTAGAAAAATGAGCACAGAAAAAAAAAAAAAAGTAAATACTGTGTTTTTTTCCCCCTGTTAACCTCTTAGCATGAGAAATCCCAACTGCTTTTCAGTAAAATGCACAATATTTTCTAATGATAGAAATATTTTTAAATGACATTTTACTCCACTTTCTATTGTATTGTGGAGATTTTTTTTTTCCTGTAACCCCATTTTGAGGTTTCGGTGCTAGAAGAGTAATAGATACATATGACACATTAAACTCTCTAATCCATTTTTGGGACACAGATTAGGGAAGAAAACATTGAAGGTTTGCTGATTTAAAAAAAATTGTATTAAAAGCAAACGACTCTTTCTATTAGTTTTGTAAGTTAGCTTCAAAAGTCCATTCATGAGGAGTGTGCGTTGTTAAATGAAATGTTAAACCTGAAACTTTCAACAAATTATGAAAACAATTAGCTGGGAAAGAGCTTAAAGCAAATAGACCACTTCAAGTCTCATTCATCCAGGCATTCAAGTATAAAGGAACCCCGCTGCTTCTTCAAACAAACAACTCCTCACATTTTCTCACCATTTGTTTAGTCAGCAAATATTTTTTGAATGAACATTTCTTGGTTGCTTGTTTATTTTTTTCCATTTACTTCAGAAAAAAACAAACAAACTGGGGGAAATTTGGCCAAGTGAATATTTTTGCAAAGAACTGCCTAGAGAAAAACAAACAAACACACACACTCACCTATAGAGAAAGTAGGTTAAATATAGTAAAGAGGATTACATAGGCTCAGATTTTGACCACATATAATCAGTCTGTATATTCAATTGGTATATGATTATAGCTGTTTATGATTATCTAATGAGGAATTAAAATGTTTTTAAGCAACTAGCTTGTCAACTTTGTCTAACTTTGTTCTATATCTCAGTTCGCATCAAAAAGGAGGAAAAAGTATATTAGACGGAATAGAAATGGAGCAATTGGAAATTATGGAAATCACCAAACTTTTACAGGTAATCTATGTAGAGTGTATATGTCTCCTAATAGTTACCTGGATGAAGGTTGAGTTTTGGGGTTTATTTTTTTAAATGATTTGATGCCCAACTTGTAGATCTGACAAAAACAATTTTTCTTACCAGGTGGAGGATCACTAATCCAAATTCCTCCAAATCTTTCTCCTAATCTTGTAAAAACTTCTGGGAGCAAAGCTGCACAAGAGTAGGAGGCATGACTGAACAGGGTGAGCTGTAACTGAGACCTTAGTGAAGACACGCAGCCAAGCTCCTAATCAGAAAGGCTGAGCAGAGGAGGCATCGATTAGAGTAAGTGGAAGAAAGATTGAAAGGCTGAGCAGGGGATGCGCTTGCCTGTTTCTGTTTGAAGTTTTCTGAGAGTAAACAATGCTATGGCTAGAGTCTGTCTGCCGAGAGTTAAGTGTGGCTGTCTACATGGTACTGCGAGGTACCTTGGGCTACATAATTTACTCATGTGGATCACGGGCACCACCAGGAACAGAGTTTATTCATTCTAGCTCACTGCAGGGTTAAATAATGCTTTCTTTCACTTAGAAGCAATTCCAGGGAGTCCATAAGCGAACAGTATTCCATGACTGAGAAAGTGCATGACACCCAGAAAGTGAAAGTTATTACAGGAGAGGCACTGACTATTTCAATTATTTAAGGCCAATGAACTTCACAAATCACTCTCTAAATCAGATTTTCTCAATGTGGAAGCTCCTTTGTATCCATTTTTCACCTTGGAAAGCAGTGTTAGTTTGGTTTTTTTTTTTCCAAATTGCTTTTTGAATGCTGAAACAAAAAAAATAATTTCAAGACAGTACTCTGCTGGTATAAACTGACAAACTAGTAAACAGAAAAACAAAGTACTTTTGAAATTAGTGACATTTAAAATTAGTAAGTAGTTTGAAGACATGGAAATATAAAAAATAGTGTATTATTTATTTTTAAGATTTATTTTAAAATCATATTAGTTATTATTTATTATAAAATTAACCACTTCAAATATCATTCCTTCGAACCCAAATTTGAAAGTAATTTTATTTCAATGAATAATATAGTAGACACAAATCTAGGCATTTTAATATAATAATAAAACAGTGTAACCTATTATTTTAATTGTGGGTTCACTTGCCCATTTAATCAAATATTACCCTGCTGGTTCAATTAGATTACACGTCTTAGGTCTCTTACCTCGAACTGTGAGGGTGGCAGAGGCTTCCACTTTTCCAACCCGATTCTCGGCAATACACATATAGGTGCCTTCATCGGTGCTCAAGGCCTTTTTAATTCTCAGTGTGTAATCATCTTTGATGTCGTACCTGTGTAGAATATAAATTGGTTTTATTAAACAGCTTTGGTTATATTTCCATAACACTTCCTTTTTCTATTGTATTTTACTTGAAACAACACATGCACACACACAGCATTTGGCCATAAAGTGCAATGCTTAGATTAAAGGTATTACTAATAAGACCATTAATTTCATATGTCATTCTGCAGATGCTTATCACTTATCTATTTTTATATACGTACATAACTTTTGCCACTTCCAAATTATCAAGTGCATTACTAACGCTTTTTGGTAACCCTTAGACAATAAATAAATAGTGTACATTTGCTTCTTCATGAGTGATAGTCTATCATTTTGTAAGTTACACTGGGTTCAAATATATGATTTACTTTTTGGTATCTTGAATATAAGATAACCCAAATACTCAAAGGAGAAATTTATTATTGTATTTGTTGGCAAATCAACAAAATAAGCATCGGTTGCAAGAAGTCAAAGAGTCAATGATTTTTATTCAATTAGCTAAATTAACTCTTAGAACACCAATATGCTTTCAAGTGATTCTAGAATGTACACTCTCAGTTCTTTCTCAAATAGTTCATGGTTTCTCTGAAACAACAATTTATTTCCTAAAACTACATATTTCATAAGCAATTAGATGTTAAATATTTCCACAGGTCCAGTAAAGGTGGCCTTACTTCTTGTACTTCTTTTTGGATAAATTTGTATATGCCCTATAATAATCTCATTGATGCACTGAAACACTGCTGAAATACAATGGGTATTTGGAGAAATGTTCATTTCCCCAGAGAGCAAATATTGACTGAGTAATACGCAAAATTATGAATAATAGTTTCTTACATTTAAACAGTTCATTACAGTTCACAGCAGAGTTTAATATATGATTTCACAGCAATACATGACCAAAAAATGCCTCTTTCCAAGCACCATTTTACAGAAGTTGCTAACATTGTTGTCGTGAGTTACAAAGAGACTGCGATAGTATCTCTGCAGTAAGTATATTTATTTTTTTAACACCAAGCGATACACCGCTTCATTCAATGTGTGTGCTTATTGTTCTGCATGCATGTGCACTGGGCAGGTGTGCATTTCTGTATTTTGTGTTCATAGTTTCAAAAACTCCAGAAACAAACTTCATCAGTATTTTTCTCAATATTAAATCGAAACAAAATGTAGTCCTTGAAGGTTCATAAAGTGTTTACTAACATACACACATTTTAAAATTATGCTTTTATTGAATAATATAAGGTACTTAAATTTTGTCCTGATTTGTGCTTAGTCTTCTTTAAATAGTTGGGAAGAAATTTTAAATAACTAGAACACACTTTGGTAGAAAAAACCGTACTTTTTAAACATGATATAGTATTATACATAATCAACTTATATGCGGTATCATCTGACTTTAATTAAAAACAAGACAAAAAAAAAACAGATGAAAAAACATTACTGACAAGAAAATCTTCACAGACATTGGGTGATTCTGATTGTGAAATCTGCCAGTCTCAGCCTTGTATAAATGCAGTCATTGTTGCCAGGTTTGATTAATGACAGTTGTACAATCGTGTGCTGACAGTCCCCACCATAAAGATACCTTTTTTTCCTGATATGAAACACTGCTGAAAAATGCAACCCAATCAGATTTGGCCCCTGGACAACATGTGCTATCATCACTGTACCGTGAATTGAGATTGATTGGTAACCAGCTGTGACAAAGTGGGAAAAGAAGCTCTGGTTTTGTGTTGTTTTTCCCCCAAAGGAATAAAAAAGGAAAAGAAAACTAAATTGTGTCAAAACCATTACCATCTGTTCAGCTAAACAATAAACAAAATAAAATAAATTTATTTTAATACTTAAAACAAGAGTTTATACGCAAGGCTTTGTTTGTGTGTGATCTTTTATCTGATGAATAACATTAAAAGTATTTCAAAAGAGAAATATTATTCATTTTTTAAAAAACAGAGTACTATATTTTAAAATCACTTCCAAGTTTAAATGAAAGAATCTATTTTATTTCTTCCTCCTAAAGAAATGTTCTCTCCTGGAAAGATTTCCTATAAATCTAAATTTACTTTGAAAATATCAAACAAGATTTGAAAAATGGTAAAACTTTATAACATAACTATATTTCATACATTTCTCTTATTTTGCAATCTCCAGTGCACATAAGCTCCTAGGGTAAAAACTTCTCCTGATTCCCTGGCTTTTGTGAATATAATTCAGAGAATTTAGGGACCTCTCCCTCCAAGTCTTCCATAATGGCTTTAGAATTTGGAAGGTGAAAAGAACAACAAAATAACATACTACAAATTTCATTACAGAGTGGAATTTTACCATGTTCAATGCAAGCCTGAGTATCTCATTGCTTTGTTTGGATTACGCGAGAGCTCTGCACTACTAAAACTTCCTGAAAGGCTGTTCTCATCTCTAAAGCACCTTTGTTTTTTGTGGAAGAATATTTATTTTCTCAACATTTTTAGTTTTTGAAATCACCTACTACTTCTCGCTATAAGATGTCTGGCTCCAATTATAGAACAAGTGTTTTGACTTAGCACTTAAAATTTTATTGCTTATCTGCTTTATTAATCATTAAGTCGGCCAATAGTAAAAACTATGAATTTAACCAGGAAATATTTAATGTCTATGCAAGTAAATGTGTCTTTCTTTTCAGGGAGCCTTGAAAAGTTTGTTTTCAATTTTCAAAAGACTTGCACTTCATCCACATAGCTGAAGATTATCTTAAAACTTTTAGACTCTTTCAGAAAATAAATGTCTGTAGTAATGGGTATCCCATAGTTCCATATTCAATAAAAATTTAACTATGGACCTTTTATATGAAAACATCACAAAGTTTATCGCCTGCTTTAAACAGAATAATTTTAGGATAAAAAACATCACACATTAATCTTATAAAATCATTCATTAATCATTAAAGACACAACCTTAAACTACTGGATGCCACTGTGTGGATTACAGTGGCAATGCAGACATATCTATTCTGAAGTCAGTAATGATGTATTTCACTTGATCGAAAAAGTGCAACTTAACAAGTTACAACTTTGAATCAAGGCACCGTTCTATAAAACATCAACTTTTTGGGAGAAATTTAAAACTTTTGCTTCTTTTACTCTTGAGAGCTGAAAATAGGAAAAGATGCTCAATTTTCCAGAAACACGTTTTCTGCTCACAGTTTTTTGAACGAAATCCTTCCACAGACAATACTTGTTATTAAAACTCGCATACGTGCTTCTTGGCAACCTAAATCTCAGGTGACATTTTCTTAATCTTTAATATTTAAGGTGTATCCTGAAGTTAAGCTCTTAAATCACAATTGAGGTCTGGGGCTTTAAAATAAGTACTACCGGCCTCAGCGTTTTGCTGGCAAAGGAACACCGAGTCGGGTTTACTATATGCTATAGCCAATCTGGGACATGTCTTTCTTTTTATCTAGAATTATAATGCAGGCTAATGTTTACCATTTGGGTAAAGGAATCTTTACCTATTCTTTCAGGTTTCAGATCACAAGCATTCTGGCCAGGTCACCTAAGAGCAGTATAAAAAAGACAGATATCCCTGTAAAAATTAAAGTTAATGTAACATTCATTGAAAAAGGAAAGGTAATAAAAATCTTGGAAGATTAGACTTGAATGGAAATAATAAGTCAAGGTTGTCTTTGAAAAGAATTTGCTGTTCTGTTCTAGAAGCCTCTGTGAAACTGAAAACCAAAGTGAAACTTGAACTACAAGGGCATTCTGACTCTGCCTTAAATATCCAAACAGTACTTTAAAGTCCTTTGTTTTTCCTTAAATGTTATCCTTGTTACCTCCAACCCTTCTCAGCCTGACCCATAGATGGAAAATTCCTCTACTATGTCTCTCTTTAGCACAACTGAGAGAGCTAGATCATTTCCCAACTAAAGAGCTAAGAAAAAACAAACGAGCAAAAAAGACGTTTTAAAACACCCACAATAGTATAACAACAGTTGACAACTATTTTAGCACAGATTTTAGATCACAGGGTTATTAGGCCCAAAGACCTCAGCAGCCAGGGGATCGGGGTACCCAGCACCTTGCAGCCAGAGCCCGTCTCTGGAGCTTGAGCAATTAAACCGAACTGCAGCTGAGCCCTCCCAGAAAGGCCAAGGCACCCTGCTCACCCCGAACTAAAGTGCCTGCAAGGTGCTATCACTGCAGGCTGTGACTATCTTCAGCACGCCCCGGTCTCTGCCATCTTCTACACCTATGACAGACAACAGAGACTCCGGGGCTTAATTCTCTTGACAAATTTGTGGACAACGGTGAAGTTCACAGCCTGTTGCCCTTTGTCACCCCTGTTTCCATTTTCTCCTGTTACCTTTTTCTCTGATTTTTCACCCTCTTTGCAATGAGTTGTGTCATCTCTGATATAACCCCTCACAAAATTTTTGTAGTTACTTCTATAAAATTTTTCAACCTGCCTTCTGAACTACCTGCTCCCTGACTTGTAAAACTCCCTTACCCTCTGTCTTTCTCAGATTTTTACCCTCAGGGTCATGCCGTAACAGAAATCTGGCTCTCTCCTGAGGGTTGGTGGAAGGGTGGGGGGGAAGCATACTCCCTGCCATTCCCAGCGATTACTCAGTGCCTGACACACAGTAGTTACTCAATAGATATTTTTAAAATGAGTTACTTATTCTCTCTCATGAAATTAAAACAAAGCAAAACAAAATTCTATCCCATTGAATAGGCATCATGTCATCCAGTTTTCAAATAGAAACTTTAGAATTTCTTTGGTTTTAGAAAATATAATGATTTAGAAAATATAGGATCTATGCCTTATGGGTTTTTTAAGCATTACATAAGTTAATAATTTTAGACTGCTGAGACTTGAACTGGCATATAGTAAATACCCAATAAATGCCACCTGAAACTTTCTATAACTGCCCCTCATTTTAATCATATCTCCTCCCCCAGTGATATTGACTCCACCTCCCTTGGGCCATTGTCTCACAGCAGGATCCTGGACCTTATCCTCAACTGGAATGGCTCCACTTTGAAATCAAATGTCTGGGACTATAACCACAGATGTTTCCCATTGTCTTAATCAGTTTGCAAACTGGACCTCTTCCTCCACATCTATCAACCTTGCATCATCACTTCCTTCTCTATCCTACTTAAATTCTATGGTCCATGAGTTGCTCGCCAATATCCTTACTTTTCTCATCCTACTGCATTTCTGTTGCATTTGCCTGGCAAAACCCTGAGTATTAATATACTGCTTCACCGTCTTCTTTATATATCAAGAGTAGACTAATAAATGTTCAATTTACCCTTGAATGGCTCTCTAGAGAGGAGTCCAGACTTCCACACCTGGCCTGTATGTTTTTCCTGTACTGGTTTCCGTCGCCTCCCCAGTCCCATCTTGCCCCATTGTCTCCTTACACTCAAGCCCTCAACTACATTCCGGAATTTACAGGCTCTCTCCTGTCTCTGCACCTCTGCATATATTGTGTCCTTACATCTGGACCTTTCTCCATACCTTCTAAACTCCCTCTCCCTTTAGATAGCTACTTCTGCTCATCCTGACACGAGATTAATTTGTTTAAAGTCTGTCCACAGCCCTTGATTTTAAGCTCTACAAAAGATTTGAAGATCAATTTGGTCATGAAGGAATAAATGAAGGCCACATATATGTAGCAGGAGGGAGATTATACTCTTTTCTCAGGAGCAGAGAAAATGCCAAGTATGTATAATGGAGAGGTTGTTAAAAATCACAGGGAATGCTTTGAGAATTAAGAATCACTTTATTTTCAATTCTCTGAACTTTGACTCCAAGTTTGTTTAAATTGTACCTTCTACTCATCATTTTTTCATTTCAAAGCATTTTCTGTGTTCTATCTCTTCCAATTTATTGACTATTAACACAATAAACAGCATATTGCGTAAGAACCTGGTGCAATCTATACTTCAAAGGAGATACTAACTTAAAGAAAATCACCTTGCTCACACCTATCCTTGTTATATGTGCGGTTTAAACTGGCAACCACATCTACACCTGCTGCCTAGATGAAGAAACTCAATTTTGATTAATGGTAGTAATAAAAAAGTGAGGTCCAAAACATGTACGATAAAAACTAATTTTATCTTACAAATTTTATCTTTGATAAAACGTATGTGATAAAAATTGCATATATATATTTCATCACTGATATTCCTTCAATAATATCAAATATTAATTAGAACTTTACATTTTTCTCATTGACATGATATTCACTATTTACCTAGCAAAGGGTATTATTTTTTAGACTAGACTGCATTTTTAAAAAAATTATTTGCAGATAGGACAAAGACCTATCATTAAAAATTACATTATTGTTTTCAAAACTTTAGAGAACTTTTACTATCCTCCCATAGTTACTGTGATTATCACTAAATTTAAATCTCTTAAAAGTTTAGAGATTGAATAGGTATTTGCATGTCTGTGTGTGAGTACTTCTTCCTTCCACACTCATATAAGGTCAATTTCAACCCATTCTAGAAATATTAAGATTTTCCTTTGGTTTACAATATCAGAAAGTAATATTTAATAATTTTCATTGTTGTCCTTAATATGCAACCATTCTGGTAATATTTTTTCTACTAACATTTAATATTATTCAAATATTATCTGTAATCAGATGTATTATTTTTAAATACTTTTAGAATATTGCAGGTACTATTTCCAATAAGTTTTTTTAACTGATTAGAGCATAAATATTTATATCAAAAATGCAATTATATCACAATTAAGGAGAGCATGTTGGAACAAATAAAGTGGTGAAGACGTGAAATTATCTTCAATTTAGAAATAATTATTTTATTGGCTTAAATTAGTTTAAGAAAATTTGGTTTTACAGTAGGACTAGGAATCACAACATTGCATTTGGAAAGGTAGATATACCTTGCAGTTATGCATTTAGCTGAAAATTAATGTTAACTTTCATTCCTTTTAGAAAAGGACTTTAGGGATTAAATCTGCCTGAATCCACAGAGCTCACAGCTCAGAACAGACGTTTTTTGACAGGTCGCTTCCATTCGTCTACTCTTCTGTCTTAGGAATGTACTCTGTGCAATAAGCAATGCAGTTTGGGATTGCTGGATGTGCCAGCTACTTAGTGGACTTGTGGTCTTTGCTGGACAGACTTCATGAATCATCCTTCATTGGTGTTGAGAGCAAGTACTCGCTGAGTTATTGGGTTTGGGGGGCGGATTTTGCCTTATCAGAGGGATGTTCAGTCTGGCTTGTGCTATGAAAGATTCAAAAGGCTCTCTCTCCTTTTCTTTCTGCCCACAGAAACCTCCTCATGAAATATGCTTATGGAGTAATTTAGAAAGTCAACACAGCTACATAGGGGCACTTGTCCTCATTAAGTGCCACACAACTTGTAGGTTGGTAGGTCTACTTGAGAAGGAGGTTCAGGCACTTCTCTAATTAGGTAACTCTTAACTAGTTTTATCAATTTGAAAACTAGTTAACGAGCAAGGAATATTTTTTTAAAATTCCCAGCCTCATATATTCTAGAAACATGCAAAAAAAACCAAACATTTATCTCTAGTCATTAGTGAAACAAAAGGCCTTCTTCTTGTGTTCAGTGATGACATAGTTATGTCACATCCAAACATGATATTATTCGCCCATCTCACTGGTATACCTTCATAGTTAAGGGGATAGTAATAATAATAAAGACTTTTATCTTTGAAGTCTGTTTTTTTAACTATAGTTTATTATTTTTGCCTTAACACTAAAAACTAAAATAAAACATATCAAATAGCATTCGGGTGAGTATGCTCAGGTTTATCTTTTCTGCTAAATGAGGGTTTCTCAACCGCAGCACTGTTGCCATTCGGGAACAGATTATTCTTTGCTGTGGAGGTTGTCCTGTGCATATGGTGCTGTTTAACACCATTCTTAGCCTCTCTCCACTGACAGTGGTACCAATTCCCCAAAGGTGGCAACAGAAAATGCCCCCAGTCATTGTTGAGAGTGGGAGAAGCAAAATTAGCCCCAGATGAGAACTGTTGTCCTAAATATACATCTGGTGAGCACCATATTCCAAATATAGTGCTTGATATTTGAGATTAAAGATATATGGCAAATGTTTGTTGAGGAGACACAGAAATAAATAATGCAATAATGATGAGATTAGTGCTACTTTTCCTTAGTTACACAGAAAAAAAAAATAGCCAAAGGCCATAGGGTAAAACAGAGAATGAAGGGTGTTCCAGGACCAAATGGGAAATGAACCTAAGCTAGTCACGTCCTAGAGACCCGGCGTCTGGATCCAGCTTTGCTAACTATGGGTCCTGCGAATTAAGCATGTTGCTCATTGTCTCTAAGCTTCGGTTTCCTCCTCTGCTAATGAAGGGGTTTGTATGTCAAGGTTATTGAAAATATTAATTATAAATGATGTAAATACTTAGTATGAAACCAGTGGGCTCTCAAGAAAATTACACTTTTGTTATTATTGTAATATAATATCCTTTAAAAAGGAATTATTTCAGTGTAGTAGTTAAGAGAGTAGACTTAAGGGCTAGAGTGTTTGGATTCAAATCTCTCCCTGCCACTTAAATTTGCCCCTCAGATTCTTTATTTGTAAAGTAAGAATGGTAAGAATAACTACTTCATAAGGCACTTATGAAGATGAAGTGAGTTACTTGCAGCATGTGAAGCACTAGGAGCACTGGTTATCTGTCCCATAGTTAATCAATTTTAAGATATATATTGTTCATGTTTTAACATCTCTGAAATTAGAAATCATTTTCAAAAAATGCATATCAGAGTTGATTTGCCATGGTTTCCTCCTCAACAGTGGGCAAATGTACTGTAGAATCTCACAATTCTAGCTCGGATTTAGTGACATATGATATTATTACATGATTAAAATGATTAGACTAAACTAATCTTTTGTTTCCCCTTTTATGAAACACCTGTCATCCAAGCACTCAAGCCTTGGTAAAACTTTTGGTAAAATCTTGGTATTACTTTTAACCTCTCTTTTCCCATAAACCCCGACATACAATCAATTTCCAACTAAAAAAAAGCTTTTCATTGCACTATCACTTACATTATCATGCATGATTATATATTCACAGGAAATATGCCAATATAATTCCCTAACTGCCTTTTAAACAACCTGCTACTAGATAAGCCTACCTATAAACTTTCTCTACTCCAAGCTACCCTGTAGATAAATATGAAGATCAATTTCTAAATGTAGAGACAAAGATACATTTCTATTCAGTGTGCTTCTGTGAGTTCATATTTCATAGTGTGTTCATCATAAACAAATTACTAGGAACTAAAGGCTTTCATAACAAAGCCTCAAATAACCTTGCCAGCCTTACGTGCCATTCCACTACATGGAAGGCAAACTGAACCACTAACTGTTGGCCTACATATCTGCCACCGGCGACATTTCCTCTTGCTTCCATCTCTTGAGAGAGTCTTCTCTGCAGTTCCACTTATGGGCATTCTATTTTCCTTTCCAAATCCCTCTCCAGTGCCACATGAAACTAAAGGTGCTTTTGTTGTTTTCTAAAACCCCAAAGAGTCTTATATATCTCACTTTTAATATAGTCTGCTTTATTTAATAATTAATGGTATATGTATCTCATACCGTCTACTAAAATACTTGAGAACAAACTCATCTTTTTAAAATTTGTTGCAAAATCAACACATAGAAATGTTCAGTAAATGCGTATAATTATTTTTTGAAGTCATAATTGAAATATATTTTATTAGTCTACACTGAAGATTTTTATTACTCACTTGAGAGAACTGACATCTTGCTACAAATTATATAGTGATCAGGGGTCTACAAAGCTATTATAGTAACTTTTGTGATTGTAAGAATCTTGCTCCTAAGAATGGTTAGCAAAATTTCTACACTGAGATCTTGTCACAGGTCTATTCCATAGATCTACGCAATGGTTCACCTTCTCAGAAGGGACATCTAGTACTGTACTATAATTTCTAGACAAAGTTTCCCCATGCACCAGTGCGACGCATCATCTCTAAATACATCCTTTTAAAATGAAGCTCCAATGGATTAATTTATGTAACAACTAAAGTAATTTCACCAATAATTGATTCTACTGTGTGGAGTGCATTCTTATAATACATTTTGAAAGTATTTGTTCTCCTTTTTCTTCAATTGTAACTCCTTCGCACATTAAGATATAGCCCTCATCTATCATGTCATTGCCATTGAGATCCATGTCAATGGATCTCAAGTTATTCTGTTTTCTTTTCCTTACTTTTTCAATTCATACAAGTTGAGTCAAATGGCTGGGTTGAACAGCAAATTTTCCAGAGAAACCATTATAAGACATAACACTAACAATAATAATCCTACCACATTGGTAGAAAATATGAAGTCTGGAACTCAGTCCTGCCTACCAATTCATAATTGTCCATAGAACTGTTGATAAATAACATCAAGAAAATAAAAAATAACACCCTCACTAAATTCAACTCTGTCAATTAAAAAAGATAAATTAAATTATCATGCCTTAAAAGAATTCATAGCTCTAGATTTATACACTCATATTATTACATGGTCTTAGCAAGCATCTCTTTAGCTTTTGATGTAGTTCCAGTGACTTTATTTTTATTTTCAGATACAATGTTAAGGAGAAAAACAAATGACTATTTTAAGTTAAAATACTCTGTAAGGATAAAGATAGAGTTGTTTTAAAATTTGTTTTAATGGGAAGTAGAAGGTAATCCTAATTTATCCCATTTAAAAAAAAACATGCAAACTTATTTATATGATGAGATATAATAAATTAATATATTGGTGATAAGTTGTTATGATGAATATTATAAAAGCTTTAATATGTACTTCATTACACAGATGTATCTTGGAAGTATCTCCTGGAAGTAACCCATCTAGGCAAGCATTTACTAAGCTGTCCTTTCCTAATCTTCAGTCCCAAATGGAGAATGGAAAAGATCTGTTCCCACCCAGTAACACTAGCAGTGTTTACAAGTATGGACTAGGGAATCAAACTTTGCCATACTTACTCTCTTTATCTGTTATTTTTCTCATTTTATAATACAAGGATAAAAATAGTACTTACATCACAGTGTTGTCCTAAGGATCAATATATTAAAGTGTCTAGAATATATCTGGTATAGAGCAAGTGCTATGAAAGTGTAATTTACTAACATTATGTTTATAAGAAAGGAAAATGCAATAAAAACAATTCTTTTGAATTGGTACTAGACTGTTCCTATAAAAACCTAAATAAGCATTCAGGGTCAAAAATGTTTCTGAATTAAAAAAAATATGCCTGTATATATCTGACAAATTATATGGAAAACCTAAAAAGTAATTGTCATTAGTAATGGTCTTATATGTGATTTTACTTTTCCTTTATAGGCCTATCCACTTGCTATTTTTATTCTTACTCCTATAAAAAATGTATTGTCAAAGCTTTTAAATTAAGTTGTTACAATTCATAGAATCACACCATTTCATAATTCAAAGGCACCACAGAAGCCATCCAATCCAACTCACACGTTTTGAAGATGTGGTCTCTGCTACTTAAATATGTAAATTGCTTAAAATAACATGGATAATTTCTGCAGAGCTGGGTTAAGAACACTGATCTCTTAAATTCTTGTTTATCTTGCAGCCCCACATTACAATTCAGCATAATAAGAATAACAACAACAACAACAACAACACAACCAATCAGAAATATATCTTAAGGGTGAATAAAAATGATCTAAGTGGTTCTAGTCACAAATTGTCTTGTGAAGGCAAGGACATGGGTTAATACAGTCAATTAAATGACTTTTTCCTTTTTACATTTTGTTTGCAGTCAAGGTAAAAAACCTAGGTACAAGAGAGTGTCCTCAATGGTAAATATCCAGTATATTCACCTGTGGGATATGGAGTGACATGATGACTATCTCCGTAAGCTTTTGGTTTGCCCTACCATTTGGGGTTATGGGTAAAATGTTGCCCTAGCCCCAACCTCAGACTAGCTGAGCACTCTAACATGTAGCATGCCCTAATCCCAACGTCGAACATGTAGCATGTCATGCTGTGATGGAAGAAGCACATCTGCTGTGGCTCCTATATGGGACAACACCCACATGCCAATGACAGGTGGCACTCAGGCAGATCCTTTTGCTCTGCAAACTGGCACCTGTCTTGGCTTTGCTCTCGCACAAGTCAAGAGCTGCCAGTTAATGGACAGCAAAGCATCTTTGACTTCAAGGCGTTTCATATTCCAAGTGTGTCCCAGCTTGTTAGTTGACCACTGGCCAGAGCCCAAATTGGATGCCAGTTCCTGCATTGTTCCTAGCTGAGATTCTCAACAGATGGGCCAATGTAGTTATAGGACAAGGCAACTTGCACTCCCCACACTAGGTGGCAATTAGTTTTGTGTTAACAGCAACTATTAGCACCTATTTGATGAAAACACAGAAAAAATGCCATTCTGGCATCCCTCTAAAAGTTGCTAATTAATCCTGTTTGTAAACAAAATCTCTATCACCAGCCTCCAGGACAGTAACCTTGACCTGACGATCCAAGTTTAGATTCTCAAAATGCTAAGACATTTTATGTGTGGCTTATGAAATTGGTCTAAAAATTACTCTTAACAGTAATGCTATAATAGTATTCCTATAAAGTTATTCATAATGTAGTGTTTCTTACTAATTATCTAAACTTTTATACAAAATATAAAACTTGTAAGTGGCCCAAGCCCGTAAATAATAATCACATAATTAGGAAGCCTATTAGTTTCAAGTGCAGATTTCATGATGGACAGATTCTACGAAGTCCTGGCCCTAAAATGTATTAACGTGTGTCTTTGGAAACTTCTTTAAGCTTCTGTTACCATATTTCTTAAATGAGACTAATATTATGCTGGAACATTATTCTTTAAAATAATGAAATTAATGTATGCAGAAAGCATTTAGAAGTGTGCATCACAAACAGTAAATCCTCCAAAAGCATGTGCCTTTATTATTACATAATCTTCCTATAAAAGTGGCAGTTTTCTTGTTACCAGTAGACAAACAATACAGTGTAAGTGTGACATTTGAAAGTTCCAGCCTAGACATTTTAGTGCATTGGGGCTGGGATGCAATATTTGGATCACGTACAATCCCCCAGAGGTAGAAAAACGGGGGGTAGGGGTGACTCGGAGGCTTGGCAAACTGTCAGTAAAATTTGTAAATGAATCTAGGTGATTTAAAAGCAAAAGGCATTATTTATTAAATCAATAGTATTTTATGTGATTCTTCAATTGGCCAAAAAAAGAGTGTCCATAAAAATTGTATACTCTATTTTTTCAGCCTTAAGTATGTTTTTCCTTGTAGTTAAATATATTACTAATAAATGCCACCAGTCAGTTAAGTTTATAAAACTGGAATGTAACACTTGTTTTGTGCATCCATCGCAGTGTTTACAGTGCTTTGAATGTTATATCATTTTAATAACACTGTGAGTTGAATGGACAGCATAATTATCTGCCCTCTACAAATGAGTCAAAGCATAGGTTAATCATTAGTCCTGTCGCGTCGCTGGTCCCTATCAACAGGGTGTAACACACAAAGAGCACACGTAGCTTCTTCAAGGTCACAGTCCTAGCTAGTGGTAGAGAAATCTGTCAAACATCATTTCCAGAACATGGGAGTATAACTAAAAGGATAAATAATCAAAAAGTGTCAAAACAAGCCTAATGTCTAACATTTCGACAACAGCCCAAATATTCTTTATGCTAGTGGCAGCTTTATGTAAAAATCTCACGGAAATTGTCAAAGCAGTTCTATTTTTTTTTTCTGACAGAAATGGCTAGGGCATCTGTATAGCTGAAAAATCATGGAATATTCATTTATACTTTCCTTTATATTTGTGACTCTTAGGGGCTGATCCGCTTTTCAGGTGTCACATACAATGTTTTATATATATTGCTTTTCTCCAGCTCCCAGTTTTTTCCTTCTTTTTCAAAAACCATTTTAATTGACTAATCTTGACCAGCCAATCTAATCAGCATGGTTATTTATCAGGAGTCCAAATTACCGCATGTCCTTGAAGCCCATCCAGTGTGTGAAGAAGGCCTATCTCCTCAGCAGGGGGACCGAGTGCTGTTCAGCATCTCTGCATCCCAGAAGCACATGCTCTAAACAATGGAGCTTCCAATCAATTAACACAAGAACATTTTCCAGGGCTAAGTGGAAAAGGCCATTTAGTGTAAAGAAGGGGAATTATAAGTGGTTCCATTCAGTTCCTTTTCTTAAGGAATCATGTATTTAGGTGAATCTCACATTTATGGAACTAAGAACTCTAAAACGTCTCTCTTAAAATAGACTTGCACTTTAGAAAAAGGAATTTATCAGTGGGTTCAGGGAAATTGATAGAATTTTACACTATATATCTTGAAACTCTTATTCTCTAGTCTCTTTTCTATTTTTATGAAATATTCATGAATTATATTCACTGTGGATAAGCCATCAACTGCATTTAGACTTTAAAGGCATATGTAGGAATGTAAATGGCATATTTCAGTTCCTTTCTTCTTTGACAAGCTATTATGAATATTCCTTTCTGTACTCTAGGTCCTCATTAAGGAAGTTAATGTCACTTTAGAGTTAGTTCAGAAATTAAATAAAAATAAAATAAGAAACATCATAGAGCTAACTAATCATAATATAACAAAAATTACATGATTGATGAAGTATGTTAAATCTCTTGTTTACAGACTTTTAAAAGACTGCCAATAATTAGAGAAACTGCAAACTGTACTAACAAGCCTTGATAAGAAACTGCAATTATATTAATCATTCTACTTCTTACTGAAATTCTGAGAAGGGATATTGTTCTTCTCCATCCTAATAATAGATTGAAAAGAATATTGTAGTATTGCTATATTTCAGTATTATTTTTAGTTATTTGGTTGTAAATTTGTTATATTCTGTTTATTTTATATTAATGTAATATAATATTTTTCATAGCACTTTAGTATATATTTATATGTATAAGTATGGATTTTTAAAATTTTGGTATAGCGATAACATAAAAGACACCTGTGTTATCATGGGACATGGCCTAAGGTGGTATATCAAGCCAGTTATTATAAATGCTAGCAACTTCTATCAAATGAAACACTTTCTGAAAAGAGATGTTGAAGACATGTTATCATAAGAGGATTAATTATATTAATTAGCAAAAAGTTCATGGTTTGCTTGAGAAAGGAAGATGTAGTATCCAAGGAACAAACTAGGATTAACCTCAGTTTTGACTTCCTTAAATGCATCGAGTATGTAAATATTTTCCCACATCATCCAATCTGGTTAGCATAAAATAAAAAATGCAGAACCATTAACAGTATATTTACTATTTACTTTGTTTAAAATGACTTTTTTTCACAGACTAGCAATAAGCTTTACAAACAGTAACGAATATAAGTAAATGCAAAAGTGTATCTTCTACAATTTAAACTATGCTTTAAGAAAAAAAAACTTCTAAAAAAATAATCATTATGAACTCTAAAATGCAATTCCTCTTATCTCATTTTGTTCCCCCTACTCACTTTATTTTCCTATTGGTGTATAAAATCCTTTTCACTGAGATAAGTCAGTATTGATTTATTTGAGAGCATATATATTGAGACCTTGGTAAAAAAGGTATTGATACTTGACGCAGTCATAAAAAAAGGAAAAAATTTTTTTTTCTTTCTGAAATCTTCAACTGTGAAGCAGTAGTATTTTATAAGTTTCTGCAGGAAGTTAATATTTTAATGGTAGTATGTAGGAAATGAAGTCTCCTTCCTATTTTGTCCCTTCATTATATGGAAAATATCCAAATAAATAATAAATTTTCCTGGTTTGTCATCAAGGTTATTGTTAGTCTTGGGAACTAATACTTTTCCCATCCCACTGAAACATTCATCTAATCAAAAAATGTATTGCCCTGGCTGCTGTGGCTCAGTTGGTTGGAGCATCATCTTGAAAGGTTGGGGGTTCAGTTCACAGTCAGGGCACATGCCTAGGTTGCAGGTCTGATCCCCAGTCTGGGGACATATGAGGTAACCAACTGATGTTTCTCTCTCACATCATTGTATTTTTCTCTCCCTTTCTCTCCCTCTAAAAAACAGTGAAAAAATGTCCTCAGGCAAGGTTATGGAAATATTTTTAAATGCCCTTAATACTACTCAGCAAAGGAATGTTGTAATTTCATAAAGACAGTTACCAAGAAAGCTTAGGAGCTTAAGGTTAAACCAGAGAAAGCAGAATATGGGCACTACTTTAAAAATTATTTCTATGGGAAAGGAAAAAATACTCCCTTATTTCATTTCTGGTTACTGAAAGGTTGGCACAGATAACTTCTTCTGTGTTGAAGGTTTAAATAGCTATTGCAGCATTTCATACATTTAAACTTGAATTGAAAAGCTTTCTTGTCTCCAGAAGAAAAATAGTCATATATTACTTACATATTAATTACAGGCTATGCAGCTGCCCTACAAAGCTCTACTATAAATGTGTTAAGCATGAATCGCTACACGAACCTCATTCAAATTACGTTAAATGTGACGCCAAAGAAATGTCATCCTCCACACCACTCCTCACAATTGCTTACACAAAAACAATGGCCGTCTCCCTGGTCTGAGGCCTAAAATAATGTAATAGAATCGATGTTGTTTATTTAGGCTATGGCTGGTTAAGGGTCATTACTGTTATTCCTCACCAAGTAAAGAGGTCTCTTTCCCCTTCACTATGCATAAGTAAAGATTATGCTAATGTATCCAAATGGAAGAATGAATAAGCTTCTTTGAAATACCATTTAAAGATTTAGGATTCAAGAAAAAGGACATGCCATCTATCATGATAAAAATACTGACCTCTATTTCTATATTTCAATGATCCTTGCTTTAAGCCTTTCTAACATATAATTCAAAGCTTACACAGCATTTCCATTTGGTTATTACTTTTAAAATATTTAGCTGGTCACACAAAGCACTGTAGTATGCCCATAACAGTAACAGAATCAAGAGACTGAACATATAAAAATGTTTTAAAGGCGGTTAGCAGGGGTAAGATTTCTCAAAGTTTCAACTTTATCTTTGGAGGAGTGTATATCACATTCTAGACATGGAGTTTTAATGCCTTTGTTTGATTTGTATGTATTATTTGAACTTTATAGCAAATGGACTTGTCAAGATTTGGGGAATATTGTGGCAACTAAAGTTGTCAGGTTTATGCCCTAACACCTAGAGCAGTGATTTTCGACCTTTTTTTCCATCCCATGGAATGCAGAAACCGAATATTAAAATTCTGCAGCACACCAAAAAAAATGCTTTTTGCCAATATGACAAAAATTAGGTATAATTTTGATTCATTCACACTGGACGACTACTGTTGTACTGGCTGTTGTCACTTTTTTAATTTAGCAATCTAAGGAAAAAGAGGTCAGTGCTCCTGACTACATAGTCAGGTATCGCATGTTTTAAAAATTCTTGCAGCCCACAGGTAGAAAATTGCTGACTTAGAGCAGTAAGAGAACAAGTCAAACTGAGCTTAACTTTTAGTTTAGTGTAACTCAGAGATACAGGCCCCTTCAAATGCAATACAGTCTTATACCTTATTTTTGAAGTTTTTTCAATTGGCTATTATTTAAGATTTAAAAGTTGCAGGATCACCACGTGGGTATTATGTAACCCTAGACAGCATGTAACCCTTGATATCGAGTGAAAAAAAGGCATTCTCTGTGGCTTTCTTCATAAAATCCTACAAACCTAGTCTAGTCATGAGAAGACACTAGGCAAATCCAACTTTGGGGATTCATGGCCAGTACGCTTTATGACTGTCAAGGTCATAATAACAAGGAAACACTGAGAACCTGTCCTAGGTCAGAGAAGACTGGGAAAACATGCCAACTAAATGCAGTACCCGATGATATCCAACTGATTAAATAACTTGACAGAATCCTGGAGTCAAAAGAAGACATTAATAGAAAAAACTGGTAAAACCAAAATAATATACAAAAACATATTATATATGTTTTATATTATATATATTATATATATAAATATATAAATATAATATATATAAATATATAAATATAAATAAATATATATAAATAAAATATATATTATATTTATATATTTTATATATATCAGCATTTCTTCATTAGGAGTGAGAGGAGTTTCATAGTAATGAAAAATGTTAACAATAGGGGAAAACAGGAAAGTAGGAAAATAGGGTATATAGGAATTCTTTGTACTATCTTTTGTAACTTTTCTACAAATCTGAAATTATTCCAAAGTGAATTTTTTTTTGGGTTATTGTTGTTTCGTTGGTTATTTTTAACAAGGTTATTTAATTCCAGTAATTAAAAATTGACCTGTATTTACACCAAACTAAATTTTGTTATATAATTAGTCTCTTAATTCTAAATCTTACTATACATCATCATTTAAAAATGATATATTAAGTGCTCTCAGATATGAGGAAAAGTGCTGATTATACTTCGAGGATGAGCACCAACAACTTAACTCCATAAATGCTTATTACTTTAACAATATTTTTATGTATTGATTTGAGAGAGAGAGAAAGAGAGAGAGAGATCAATTTGTTGTTCCACCATTGATGTACTCATTGTTTGATTCTTATATGTGTCATGACTGGGGATCAAACCTGCAGCCCTAGTACATCAGGACGATGCTCCAACCAACTGAACTACCCTGCCAAAGCTCAATGCTTATTACTTTTTAACCTGTTTCTCCACTGAGAAGGCTTGAGGAGCTTCACATTCACAAACTTCTGCCAGTAACAGTCCTTTAAAACTAGATGTCTGACAGCAAAGTGATGAAAGAAACACAGGCAATGTGCTCTACTAGTTAGGCTGAATTAAAATTTTCACTTATCTTTCTATAGTTTGCGAAGAACCTCTGTTTTACTACTTAAAATGCTTGGTTGATTTGAAGCTAGTGCTGCTGATTATATTTCTTTAGGAAGTATGGTATCGTAGACCTGGGGGTATATAAAACTGAGATCTTGAAATGAAGTTATAAATTCAGGAATGTATTGATAGCAGTGTCAGTGAAAGCACATAAAAGGCAAATGACTTCTGTGAAAGCATGTTTAATTTCAGTAATTTGAATGAAAACTGATTTCTTTTTTTAAGGGAAATAATAGAAGAAAATGAAATTGTATGATTGTAGTAGATGAGATGGCTGCTGTTTTAGAACCTCGGCCTAAGAGAAAGGCAAAGCAAATCTTAGGACTAGACCTGCTCATTATATAGAAAAAGAAAACACGTGCGTGATTTATTTGATCATAAAGAGCAAGGTCTTGGAAAAATTTAGATACAAAACTTGAAATTTATTTTTATCAATGGCAACAAGCATTTTTGGACTTACCCTAGAGGGCTGAGAGACTGTTTTTTGGTGTCTGGTGAAAGAACAAGAGAAAAGAGATGGAGGAGACGTTTTCCATGGAGCTATGGCAAGTGAGAAAGGGACACAGAAAGCCCCTCAGGGAGAAATTCCCTATGAGGATAGTGATGTCAGCTCAACTACTTGCTGCCCTTTCAGGACTGTGTTGAACAAGATCTCTCCCGTACTCCAGACCTTCTAGTGAGCTACCATCGGCAATGATGCTCTGGCAGTAAAAGAAGGCAGATGCTTCCAGTATCTGCCAGTCCGGTGGGGACTGCAGCGTCATGGCAACGGAGCAGCAGTTGCAGGAGGCAATTGGAAATAGTCAAGTACTGAGCAGGAATAGAATGGCAGACCCTATAAGGAATCGTAACAATGAAAGCACCTGAGGAATTTTTGATATTCGGGGATACTCGATGAAGGAGTATCCTTCAGGGGAGAATCCTCAGTGGGGGATCAGGTATTTATGGGAAATTCAGTTAAAGAGGGACATCAAGGGCCTGGAAGACTTCAGCATACAAAACAGCAGCTATGTGGCTGACACCTGCAAAAGTCACATATGTGAACAAATGCACCAAGATGTAAGAGAGTTTGTGGTGTGGTTGGGGCTGTTTTTTCTTCCCTGATTATTCAGTGATTACCTAACAAATCTCCATTTATTGGATGTTCTTACCTTCCTCTTGGCAAGTCCGCATCATCCTTCTTCCACCGCACAGTTGGTTGAGGGTCCCCCTGGACCTGACAACGAAATTCTACAGCTTCTTCCTCCAGCACCACCTGGTTAATTGGCCTTCTAAGAAATGCGGGTCGTTCTTAGGAGGAAAAAAAAGTAAAATAAAATAAATATTGTGCATATTTTAAGTACAATATGAAAAAAACATAGGAAAATTGTGGTTTACTTTTGGAACATAGGTACTTAACTCTGTATCTCAGCTATGTCTTGAAAAGGACTTATAAATACAATGTAATAAAATAAAATAAAATATTTTGAAACATAGAAATAACAATGGTATGTATGTAAAACTATAGAAACTTTTGGGAAAATATTAAATTGACTCCAGTGAATTATTAAGCTAAATCATGTAGATCCTATCAAAAAAAATCTGAACACTGAATTCCACAGTAATGAGGACAGATATAAAAATGATTATTTCAATCTATTACAATGGTTCAAAATGAAAAAGCTAAAAGTGGAAACTAATGTTAAATATCAAAAAGAAAACACATTAATATTCCATTAGGAATGCTAGAGAAAACAAAGAGAATTGTGCTTTTGCACATAAGTGTTATCTAAATTTCCCCCTGTAGGATATTATTTGAGAAGGACCCAATACTTCTATGAATGTTTTCAATTTATGTATGGAAAGCTATGTGATTTCTGTTTTCCTTAAATTAAAAAAACAAACAACTATCAAAGCAGTTTATTTCTTAAATAAAAAAACACTCATTTTTAATTATTTTAAACTACTTATTGTCATATATACTTTTCTAAGGCCACTTCCACTTATCTTCTCTTAAGTGTCCCCAATGCTTGCCCATTTTTTTTCTTTATTTAACCTTTATTTCTCTAGTATTCTGTTTTAGTGTTTCTATCCTTTATTCCTTTGTTGTTAATTTGTACCTAACTTTATTAATCTGCATTCTAACACTACTCTATAGAAAGCTAGGAAAAAGTAATATCTGTCCATAAGAATCTTACTATGTAAGAGAAATATAAAACAAAAAAGCAGTTTTACATTTCTCTAAACACTTCAATTCCTGGTCTAATTTCTTCCCTTTTTGGTAATTGTCAAATTATGATAATTTAAATTACCATTTATATTTTGTTAGCATGTCTCCAAATCATAGAAAAGTCCAAAATGGTGCCATTTATTGATGTAGAAAGAAAAGTCAAGGAAAAGAAGGATGAAACTCATAAGGAGTAGACCAGTTTATCTGGCCATATGGCTATATTTAGTCACTTAGGACTTCAGTTTCAAATACAACTTAAAAATGTGAATATAGTGCTACAAAAACTGATGCATATTTAGTGAGAAATCTTTAAAGAAAATAAATCACTTCAAATAGTGTATGTTAAGAGTGTAGAGCTAAAATATATGAAATTATTGACTAAAGATCCATATTTATTAAACAAATGTGTAAATTATAAGATCATATTTTATTGCAATAAAGCTAACCATCATTGGTATTCAGAAGGAAGGCAACTATATCTCTCTACAGTGACGCTGACAGTTGAGATCAAAATATTCTTTAAAACACAGACCTACATACGCTCAATTATCTGTACTTTAATACCCCACCTCCAAGCCATAAAACAAGGCAAATAGCATTTTGTCACCAAGAGTGTCTTAATGCAAAATTTAGAACTAATCCTTAAAAACCTGGGAATACGAATAGAGGACTCATGGGCATGGTGAGTGGGGTGGGCATTGACTATGATCCTTTTGAACCCTGGACACTGTGTGTCCCAAACAACTATTTTCATGCTGGCATAGTTGATATTGAGTGATTGTTTCTGGCAGTAAATAGGCAATAGAATCAATATCTCCTTTTAAGTGCTGGGAAGGTTAATAACAAAAATGAATAATTAGTTTAGATTGCAAGGCTGACTTTTTCTTTGCCATCACTTGGAGATGTTCATCCAATTCATCTAAAAGCTCCAATAATCCAATGTTTAAAGAGAGCTAAGTCACTGTTGATATCACTTGAGATTGACAAATGATCTGGGGATATTTCACTACAACCTGGCCTGTGAATGAGCGAGTCGAGAGAAATACTTTCCCGTATCCACTCATTCATGCAGATCATGTTAATACAGCTTCTTATAGGTCAGGCTTCAAGTTTGGTAGCTGGTGAACAGCCAGCAGCTTGGTCTCATCAAAAAGGCAGTAAGAGAAGAAGTTAGTCGTGACCATGAAGAATCTTGCACAGCATGTAGAATCTTGTACACCATGTCAAGAAAAATAAGTTCTACTCTGAAGCTGTTGGAGAGTTGTTGAAGAATTTTAGGTAAGGAAGCTACATTTTTAATAAGCCTATGATAAAAAGGTCATTTTGGCGGATCTGTGAAAGATGAATTAGAAGTGGAACATAAAGCAATGAGTTAGGTCAAACTGTCATTGTAAGAAATTATTTCAGCTTAGAATGTGGTTCTGGGGATATGGAAAAGGGGACAAAATAAAGAGGTATCAGAACTGAGTTGTTGATCAGAAATAGATGCTGAAGAAGAAAAGTCTAGAAAGATTCTCAAGTTTCCATTTAGTAAATTGGAAGAATGCCAGGAATAGATAAGGTATATGTGTGTCTACATATATGTGCATGTGTGTCGATCCTTTCATTGTAGAAATGGTAGATAGGACAAAAAAGAACCTTTTATGCTTAAGCCATTGTTACTCAGGTTTCTGTGACTTCAAATCAAATGCATTCTTCATTTATAAGAAAAAGGGGATGACATATAAAAGAGGGGAAAATTAAAATAATTTTTTTTGTAGGTATAGAAAAGCTCTTGGATTAAATATTCTAAATAAAGATGGAATCAGAAGAAATAAGAATGGAGGCATTTTAACAGAAACTAAATGTAAAATTATTTTAAAAGTAATATACTAAAGTCATGCCTATTAAAATTAGGAACAAGATGGACATGCTGACATTAGCAATCAATAAGACACAGAAGAAAACTGTGTATTGGGGAAGAACCATAATCATCATTACTTGCAGACACTGCAAATACAAAACAGTAACTTTGATAATTGTTAAATGTTACAAAAAAGAACTACATAACATCATCAAAACAGTATTGGAAAATGGAAAGTTTTAGGATAAATTGTGGCAAATTCATACATCGAAAAACTGGTAAGTCATTGTAATATTAGAGCTATCTCTCCCTTTTATCTAACACAGAAAATTTTCATGCCATGATTCTGACTTTAAAATAAATTGCATAATGGTATGTGAGGCTGGTTCCATTAAATTACACATGAATATTTTTAGGCAAAGATTTTGTATGCCTCCTTTAACATGATATTAGTCACAAAATGGCAACATATGAGTATAATTAATGTGAAGGGGAAACTTCACATTAGACTCATCAAAAATCAAAAGTTGTCTCTTCCTCTAGGGGAAATGGTCAGGATTCTTGAAGATTTTTTAGTTATCATACATGTTCTAAGCCACTTTGTTTTATATGGAGACACGTGGAAGCACCTAATTTATAATTTCAAGAAGAAGCAAGATATAGGATCCCCTGTTGCTGTTCTGATGAACTCAGCGGGAGTGGAGGATATCCCAATTAACCCTCTCTTTCTCTTCTGCCCTCCAGCAGAATCTAGTTGCCTACCACTGGATAACCACAGGAGAGTATGTGATGTGGAAATTTTGGAAGCCCAACATTGGCTCATAATGAAAATATAGTTCAATTGATAAAAAAATGGGCAATGCAAGAATAAGCCAGATAGAAGCCATTTGCATATTCATGGTATGTTCAGATGGGTTTTATACATGAATATTTTAAGTGTGCCTTCCAACGAAGTATCGTTGAAATTTACTAACACATTGCAGTTTAGTCATAACTTTTAAAGTACTGGTCCAAGAATTTCCATAGCAGTCATTACAACAATTATCTCTAAATCATATTACTCATTACTCCAATTGCTTTCTGATAATTATACTCAGTTCACCTTTTACTTTGAAATTTTAACTACCTACAAAAACTATATGTTAAAAAGTGTAACTTGTCTATTATTTATTTAAATGAAAATAATTTTTTTCGTAAAACCTGTTTTTCCAGTTTCCTTGACTTGACTCTATTTCCTGAAAATCTGAGAATCAGAAACATGAATAATAAAGACTTTAAAAAGTTGTACAGGCAGAAATGTATTGCCTTTGCTGTGGCTACTATTATTATAAGACATGTCAAACACAAAGCCATGACAATTTAGACACATATAAAAATTACAAGGAAGTGTCTTGCAGGTTACTGTTTATGGCAAAATTATCTGCAAAGAAATGTAAATTTAGAAGGATTAGAAAGTTAAGTTAATAAGAGAATCATCCAGGAAGTTGATAACTTTCAATGCCCATTAATGCCCCATGGGGTTTCTATCCCAAGAAGCTCGGCACAATTAAAATAAATATATGAAATATATTTATTAATAAATATATTTCATATATTTATTATATTTCATATAATAAATATATGAAATATCTTGAACTACTGAATAATGAACTAACCATTTTAATGCATGTCAAAATAAGGTCACTGATTCTTCCATGTTATGTCTGATTACATGTTGAAAAACAGCGAGAAATCTCAAGGGCTGTTAGCTGACCGTTTATCAGTTAGATTCGTGTCCCTCTGAATGGTCAGATACCTAATTATACGGAGTGATCAGAGGCCATGTCTTTGCCAATGCAGTTAACATTTTTTTTTCATGTGAGATTAACAGGCTTTGAATGACCTGCATAACTTGCTTACAAGGTTAATCTCTCTTGAGACAGTAGAGTGTGGTTCACAGTGTGGTACTGTGTTAAGTAAAGCTCTCAAGAAGTCACGTCAATATAGTTCCAAATTGGTATTCTGGAAAATCCAAATTTGTAAGTGGCTGCTATAAAGTCAGATGCTAAATTACATTGTAATTATGTCAACAATAGAAAAAAATATTCAGTATAACACACAATACTATAAATCTAAAATGTGGTCACAAAATAGCTCGTTTGTTATGTACATGCTACAATGAAAACAATTAAATGCCCCACATTAAACAAAATTTTCTTTTCAACTGTATTCAGTCATTGAATATGGTTGTAAAATTATAAATGGCTGTGCTGTAACAGCTATACTAGAACACCTTAACAATTTTAAAGTAAACTTTGCTTGCCATTATAAAAGTAGTATTGTGGCAATAATCACATAGGTAGAGTCATTTAAGTTCTATAAGACCAAAGCTATGTAATGAAAGGACATTGGAGATGTCTTAGCTTCAGCTGACCCAGAGGGACTTGCCACCCAAGTCAGATGGCTAGCACTCATATATCTCTTTTTATTTAACAGGGCATATATAAAGGAACGTGTTATGATACCCATAACAGTGTAAAATATTGGGCCTTACTAGGCTGAATGATGATGCTCAGCCTGCCTGAATGTGATTCACTAAGTCCTGGCTGCATTAATTTCTTTTCTTGACAAAAATTTTCTTTGTCTAAGAGAAATCATCCTCAGAAGCAAAGGTAAAAATAGGTAAATGTTTTTAGAAGAAAAAAAAATGCACATGCCTCTCTCGCATTGTTTTAGAGGCAAGGATTCATGTTACGGCTGATAACATGATACGAGAGGCCCACTGATAGCAGGGCACATGTCTATACATCTCATCACACTGAAACAGGGCTGGGCGCATAGTAGGTACTCAAGAGATATTTGTTAAATAAGTGAATATACAGAAAATATTTTGCTGTGTTAAAGTTTGCAAGTAAACATTATTTTTTAAAACTATATGGTTCCCAACAATCATCTGGGTTTTAGTATCCTATTGTTTGAATCATTAAACGAAGGCCATAGGTTATAAATAAAACAGATTTGGCTCTGAGATGTCTTCCCTCATAGCTTTGTCTCTGGGTATCTCGACTACACTCAGGCCATCAACTATTACTTCTAATCCAAAACCTGAAAACCAACATCACCAGCCCCAAACTCTGTACTAATCCCCAATAAAATAGCTTGTTCCCAATCTGATTATTTTATCTTGATAGCCATTGGTTGACACAGTTTCCAATAGTCATTTTTGTGAACAGAAATTTAGTGTCAGTGAACAACAGATCACATGACACTTGAAGAAAGCCCCCAGTGTGAAAGACTGAACAATGCGGGATATAAGGGAAAAAGGAAACTCAAAAGTAATAAAAGCAAGAAAGCATCATGAGTAAATTTTATTAAAAAGTAAACGATGTTTTTAAAATCCTGAGATACAAGAGAAATTAAAACATCCATGAAACAAGAATAGAATTATATAAACAGGGAAGAAATAGAGAAAGAAAAGACCTAGAGGGTTTAACATCTAATTCATGAATACATATTTGATAGAGAAATGGAATAGAAAAAGAAATAAAGAGGATATTTTGTTGACTTAATGTGGATACGTGTTTTATCCAGTGAGACTGCTCACCAACGGTCCAGCCAGTAGAAGAAAAAATAAAGTGCCAAACCAAAGCACAGTATTGTAACATTATAGGACACTGGGATAAAAAGGGGAAGAAAGAAAGAAAGGAAAGAAAGGGAAGGAAAGGAAGGAAAGAAGGAAGGAAGGGAGAGAGAGAGGGAGGGAGGGAGGGAGGAGAAAAAGAAAGAAAGAAAGAAAGAAAGAAAGAAAGAAAGAAAGAAAGAAAGAAAGAAAGAAAGAAAGAAAGAAAGAAAGAAAGAAAGAAAGAAAGAAAGAAAGAAAGAGAAAGAAAGAGACAGAGAGAGAGAGAGAGAGAGAGAGAGAGAAAGAAAGAAAGAAAGAAAGAAAGAAAGAAAGAAAGAAAGAAAGAAAGAAAGAAAGAAAGAAAGA
>PVJD01007986.1:0-47693 GCA_004026545.1 Mormoops blainvillei | reverse complement strand
AGATATATTTTTAAACTATAATTCTATAAGCAGCCAAAGTATCAATTAAGTTTTGGATGGAATAAAGGTATTTGGTCTGGAATGAGCTCTAGGCTCCAGTCGAGTAGAAAGAAGAACCAGTTCTATGCATAGGACTTACCCAAGAAAAACACATTGGATGCAGGCAAAAGGAAATCCAGCATCAGAGCACAGGGAAGAAAAGCATGAGGATGCATTTTGTGGAGGAGACCTGAACAGCGGTCAGCCCCATCGGACTGGCCAGCAGCCTGAAGGCTCCAGGAAGGCGATAGCAAGGGGGGATTTAATAGTGCAATTAAATGGAGAGGAATTTAAACTTTCTGTTACAGACTTCTTCAAGAAGAATTCCTGATAGGTACAGACAAACATAAGCCAAAAAAAAAAAAAGTTTATTCTTCATTCAGAGGAGAATGAATATTGTACCAGAAAAGAAATGCCATTATAATATCATAACACTCAGCTCACAGTTTATATTTACATGGTTCTAATAACTCAAATTCTGATAATTAACATGACCAATGTTTCTAAAGTCATTATACTAGAAGGACCAAAAGAAGGGGAAGTGGAGGTGAGAAGGTGGGCCAGGGAGTATAGTGGGCCCAATCATCACCTTCCAAAATGGGAAATCAAAGTAATGTATAAAATTGTAGCATACGTATATATTTAGAAATATGGAAATAAATTCCAGAAGGAAAATATAAAACAGGATTGCAGGATTGTTTTAAAGATAAACACTGTGTGTGTGGGAGGGGGCGTGGGAAGTGGAGTGGGGACAAATTTTTTCTGTATTTCATTTTAAGTCGTGTAATACCTCTAGTGTCCATTAGAAATGTAACATATAAAATCTTTTTTTCACGCATTACCTTGATAAATATTTAAAAATCATTTGGAAAATGTTTTTGGTTGTTCTTTTAATACCAGTTAAATTTTGGATAACAGATATCAAAAACCTAACCATAGTTATAAATTTAATTATTTAACTTAACTCTAGTTTCTCTGTCTTCAGGATCTCCGGAACTTAATTGACATATGTAAACTGCTAAGAAGTATTCTTTATAAAGGTATTTAGGCCTTCCAAAAGATTTTAGTGTCCATTTAAACCATGATGCCTATTTATAATTTTTATATTTGTAACTTCCTAATTTACTAGGATGCTATTTTATGGCCAGCAAATATTAAAGAAGAACAAACAGAATAAATGGTTCATGAAGTATTGCATAGTAACAGTTTGAACATTAAGTTACACTGATCAAGTCTTTGTCTAAAGGGCAAATCTTTAAAATATAAGTTGCAATTTTCAAACTAAGAACATCTAGGTCCAAGACCACTTACTGAAGAATCAAAATACTTGCAGATAGCTATTATTTGGCATTTTCCCTTTCATTTTTTTTCTTGCCACTTATAGATTTAATGATATTTTTGAACAATTAAATATTATCAGTTACTTTTTCTGTATTACATATCTTAAAGTAAAGATTGGGCTGCAAAAACATTTAAAAACCTAACCAGTGTGGCTTAGTTGTTTGGATGTTGTCTCCAAAAAAGCTAAAGATTGCTGGTTCGATTCCTGGTCAGGGCACATGCCTGGGTTGTGGGTTCCATCCCTGGTCGTGGTGTGTGCGAGAAGCAACCGACTGACGTTTCTCTCTCACATCAATGTTTCTCTTCCTTTTTTTCTCCCTCCTATCCCCTCTCTCTAAAAACAAGTAGATTAAATCTTTACAAAATGTCCTATAGCTACCAGTGGCCAGGTTTTTTAAAGCAGAATTACTGCTCAATGAAAAATAAACAGAGAGAGGAGGGGGAACCTGTAACCATTTTTACTTTTCTAAACTTAGATCACAGATGATAATTCCAACAATGATGAAATATAAAGACGTTTAATAGAAAATATGTACTAGATGCAAGAGCACCAAAATAAAATTTAAAAAGACCTCATTCTACAGAGTTATTTTATTTTCTCCAAGAATTGGGGAATCAAGGTACAGAAAGGGTCTCTCTCATGAAATCCTTGTCACATTCTTGACTTGACCACTGCTACAGTTTTTTATCTTTTATTTCTGGGTTTAGATGTTGTTTTCTTATCAATGATGAAATTGTAGTTTTTCCCCTTAAGTTAATATTGTACTTATAACCCCTTAGGTCACTTCTGACTAGTTTACACCATCAGATAAACATTTCTCAGCTTCCTAAATCAATTCTTCCAGAGGAAGTGCCTCAAGGCAAATTCAATCTCTTTGGTTTATAGCTATTTTTAAAATAATTTAGAAGCTCCCCTGTAACTACTGACATGTTTAGGGATCCCCTGTACTTCTCGTCATGTCTTTAGGTAAATATTTCATAACACAGTTGCATTTTGGTAAGTCTAATTGCTTGGGTAATGAGATTAAACACTCTCGATTTCTTTCTGAAGGAAGTAAAGACTGCTGTAATGCAAAAATTTTGTGTTTCAAAGCTTGTGGTAATTATGGAAAAATAGCATGGGTGTTTCTTTAAATAGAATAACCGTTCTTGTGGGTTTTCAATGCTAATGTTAAGTGACCACTAATTTTATGTAATGCCAGACAAAACTGTATTTTATTCATTATAGACGAAACACATTTTGGGACTCATACAGATGACTGCATGAAATTTAAGGAAAACCGACGCTTGCATGAGCCCTGCAGGACAGAAATTGACATGCATACTTTGAACAATTTTATTTTTACTCTTCAATTCCTTTAATGAATTATGGGATTTCACCTGGTTTTGTCATTTGAGACTTCAAGCTGCTTAGTATCTGCAAGGAGTATTACCAGAGATTACTCAGTACTCAGAGTGATTGAAAAGAGAGGCCTGTGTTCTGGTGCACATTCGCAAAGCACGTCCCAACGCTCTAGATGTAACAGAAATCATGCTATCGCTCTTTTTTGCAACATGGCACTCCCTTTGCACCTTGGGATGGGATTTCCCAAACTGCAAAAGAAGTTTCTCTAGAGACTGATGCAGGATTCTCGTGTGTGTTCTGGAGTAATGAACAAAAATAAGATCTTATCATATCATGTATAGAGCCAGAAGGTTCTTTTACGGGCACAAAAAAAGTAATTTAAAAATCACAATTATCTCTTGTATGTTGAAAGGAAAATCATATAATATCTGCAATAGTGAAATCTTCTATTATGATATAAATATTGACACATACAAATATAGGTAATTACGTGTGTATATATACATGTGTGCATGTGTGTATACTTAATATATATCTCCATATTGAGATTTGAATGGGACTTTGATATCTACTAAAGGAAATGTTTCATTTTCTAGTATTTTTAGAATCTTGGTCCCCACTTCTCTGTCATGTTATTTCACTTTCAATTTCCCACAGCTTCCCTGTAGTATTTTCCTTATTTTTGCTTATCTAGCCATCTTCATTATCCACAGCTTTCTCCTTCTTAATTTTTTCTTCACTATTTCTGTCATACAGATCTATCAGGTTTTAACCAATTAATTAAGTTACTTCAGCTAAAAAGGCCTTTGGTTCTTAAAGTCAAGGAAACAAATACATAGAAATATAGATTGTTTTTCTTTCTAATTTTGATTGTGTGTGTATATATATATATATATATATATATATATATATATCCAGCCAGTTGTTCAATAATAACCTAAAACTCCAAATACCTGAATTTGAAATTTTTAAAATTATAATAACTGAAATGTCTTTGTTCTATACTCTCTAATTACAAAAAAACCCCACTTTTTCTTGCACATAGTAAGTTCTTGTTAAATCATCACAACAGAATGAGTGATAAACTTTAGACAGATATAATATCGCAAACAAACTTTAAGAAAGAGCAACTGTTTGTGTTCAGATGAAAGGTAAAATTCTATAAATATATGAATACAGTAGGTGAATTAACATTTCAGATATTTTACTTTTCTTCACATCAAAGATTTCTTCTTAGAAACAGAACTGGAAAACAAGACAATTCCAGTCTGTTACTGCTCACCACAGGGATAGGGAGCTGTCCCCCTAATGCCTGCTGTTTGGTATTTATAAAACAATACTTAAAAACAAAGGAAATATTGATATAAATAGCAGTTTCCAATTTAAAAGAGAGTTTTACCAAAGACAGTCAGCTCTGCTGGATCGCTGTCTCTTTCTCCCACCATGTTGGTGCCCACACAGGTGTACATCCCTGCATCACTCTTCCTGGTGTTGGAGATCATCAGTTTTCCACCACGGATCTGTTCAAAGTAAATACAGAAAAAGGAAAGGAAAGAAGAGGGAATGGAACAGAAAAGTCACTAATAGATAATTTTGAATATTTAAGCACAACATTTGTTTCTCCTACAGGAAATAGCTGAGTGTCTAAGACTCCAACTCTCCCACGGTTTTGACATCTGCAAGTGTTCTTTCTTCTGTTAAATTCTCCCCCCGTATCAGCCTCCAATTCCCTCTCCAGGGAGTGCTTCTTTAAGGCAGTCTTCCTCCTCTTCCTGGTCTTATTTTGACTCTTGTGACTGCCCCCATTAAATACCAATGGTTGGTCTTCACTCTGTGGTTTGGTTGAGTGAATTGTTATTGACATTTGTCATAAGAAAGGAGCACTAGATATTTGCTTTGGATAATAAAATGAAAACCAACCAACTCAGAGTGTTTCCACAAGTATTTATTGAGTACCTCTATAGGCTGGGCAGTTTTCTAGGCACTTGGGATTCAGTAGTAATCCAAGTATAAAAATGAACGCATTAGTGGAACTTAACATTTTCAATTGTTTGTATTAATTATCTTTGTCTCACCTTAATTTTATTTATGAGGTAATTTTTGAAGAGTAGAGCAGATTGGATAAAAACAAATCAAATTTTTGAATGATGACTATGAGTTGGTACAAATCACTGCTTTTTAATATCTGGTCTTTACAAATGTCTTACACAAGAAGCATTTATTGACTGAATAAACAAATGTAATTATGTTAATGTGTGCGTTTGTTAAAGAAGTTATTAAAGAAGAATTAGGAGAATTAGGTTTTCGGTAAGTGCATCATTAACTCATAGCTTCTTTTCCAATCTTGGTGTTTTACTTTAATTTATTTTCTTTTTTGTATTTACCTAATTCAACCATCTTCACAATGATTTAGAGTTCTTAAAAAGATATGAGATGAGAATATGCTTTTTTCCTTTATTAATTTTTAAATTCAGAGACAACCAAAACTCATGTAGGTTTGACTCATATCTCACCAGAGATATTTTAGGCTCTAAAACTTGTCATGTTATAGAAAAGAATTTTCAACTTTATTTTGAAAAGTTTTACCTGGGAAGAAAAGACCTTCAATATGTTCTCAGTTATATATAGTAGAGCATAATGGACTGACTCTAAGTTATAAAAGTGACCACGGAGGCTGTTTCTCTGCCCCTTGAAGCTGCAATTGGCAAGATGACTTCATTTGATCAATGAAACTAAAGCAAATTTTCACCAGAAGGAAGGTGCTTGCACATTGGGACTTGCCCTCTCTTGCTGCAGTTGGAACCCTGAGATCACCATGGGAACCAGCCTGAGCTAGCCTGCTGGAAATTAGAGGCCACAAGGAGAAGAATGATGATGCCCAATTGAGAGTCAGTCAATTGCCAGCCATGTTACTAAGGTTATCCTAGATCATCTAGCTGTCAGCACATCTTTAAACAAGCCGCAGAAGCACGAGAAAGCCTGGCAAAGATCAGCCGGGCTGGCCCAGAGGGAAGAGCTATCAGCTTGCCCACACAATCAGAGCCTAAATGAAATAGTTACTATAAGCCACTGTGTTTTGAGGTGGTTTGTTACAAGGCAAAACTAAATGATACAAACGTGAGCTAGAAACTCTTGAACGCTGATTTTACTCCATCGCCAGGAGTACACTCTCATAACTTTGGTTCCCAAACACAGATCATTAGCATCCACATTCTCCAGGGCAATGCGGATCCTCAGAGTGTCAACAGCTCGAGCCGGGATCCCATAAATATCTCTTACGTGGCTAATTTTGTTCTGTGTTATGGTTCAATCACAAGGTGCACATAAGAAAAAAAATCCTCACTCTTTTGACATTTTAAAAGATAATAGACACCCAGACTATAATGGACTAAGGGCCAAGACTGCAATATTGAACTGAAAAATATATTTATATACTCACGTTGATAAAATTCTTAATCTATTAGGTACACTGGTTTACATATTTTTGTCTCTTTGAAACCTCATTCCAAAATTATTGTTCTGGTTCCCTTTTTTCAGTCATTTCAATACAGCATAAAATGTAGTTAGCATTCAAATGCGGCTTGACAATGTTATTAACAGTATATAAAATAATAAAATATATCAGTTTTAAGACTTGCTATTCAATCTACCTAGGCATTCATTTTAATTTGACTCACGCTTATTCTTTCTTCCTTGTCATCAATTCGAACTTTGTCTTTTTTCCAGTATATGGTGGGTTCTGGGTGTCCCCGGGGAGGCTGGCACTCCAGGATTGCAGGCTCTCCGGCTGCCACTACAACATCTGTGGGGTTTTGCCTGAAGTCATCCCGTAACACTGAAGAAAAAACAATTGTAGCAAAAGAAAACTCAATGACAGTCACATTAGCTTTCTCTTACAAAAGGTAATTTCGAGTCTTATTTATTTTGTTCTAATAAAAATTGCCAGGGCAGTAAATGACAGCCATGCCCAACTTAAAATATCCTAGAGGCAGCCTAAGTGTTTATCAATAGGAAAATGGCTAAGTATGATAATGTACTTTTGCTATAAAATCTAATTTAAACAATTAGTCTAAGGAAAATAAGTTGAATAATGTTCATGATATAATTCATAAATAATTATATTATTCATAATAAAAACTCAAGGTATAAAACTTTACATAGTATGATCCTCTTTTCTATTTTAAAAGCACACATACATACATATACGTATGTACAAATTCATGAAAATGAATGGTCAAATTATAGTTAAAACCCTGAAACGAGTTGTGTGCACATGGTCTGTGAGCACGAAGGCGTGTCTGTCTGGGAGGGAGAGTGGGGTGAGAAGTCTTTGAGAAAGCCCTTTCTCATGATATGAATATGGACAAGAGCCACACTGTTTTCAGCACACTTCAGAAGATAGACTCATTGTTTCCCCTTGCAACGCACTAGCACCCACATACACTGAGCTACATTTCATTCTCTCTGCATCTCCACCTGCCGAGCGACATCTGGGCAGCGTGACACTCGGAGCAGAGATATCCCTTACAGCAGTTTTGCCAGCCTGAATTTCCCCTCCTTTCATTAGGAGAACAGCAGGTTGGACCTCTGCTGTAACCTCCGAAAATCTGGCATGCCTGGCTCTCCAAATGTCACCTATCTATCTCTGCGCGCTTTCTTCCTCTGGCAAGATGGAAAGCCTACGGAAATAACTTGGCCCCATCAGACTGCCGAATGCTGAGTTTATTTAGCAAATAAGGGCAAACATTCAAAAAAAATAGTTCAGACAGCTAATATACCACATACCTCAACTGACTCTGTTTTCCCTGACTTCCTGGGCTTTTTCTATTCTTTGATATTTCAACACTGACCAGTGTGCTTCCTGTGTGTGTGTATGGGTAAAACAAACACATACATACACACAAATACAGATGTGTATATATGTACTTGTAGTACACATGCATATATACACACACATACATATATATTATAGGTAAGCCATTGGAAATCAAAATTAGGCAGCTTGTACTAGCCTGGTATATAAATTAACTGCCGTAAATGTGGATTAGGCCAAACCAGCTGCCTTTGGTGTCCTGCAATGAGTCCCACTTCAGCATTCTCCTTCTTTGTTGGGCCAAGGCTCTAGGTTAATTGTCATTTTTCAAATAAATAAAAATCTCCTGTCCTGAAAATAGCTCCAGAGGCAACTGAGTGACTTTTTGGGCTTTGTTTTTCTTGTCTTTTGCAAAACCTCCTTTAACATGGTTTCCATCTTAATGAAGTCAAGGCCCTTTACGAGATTAGAGAAACTTGTCTCCTATTGAAGGAGCAGTAAGAAAGAATTCAGCACAAATTGCTCACTCTCAGTTTATAAGCTGATTAATTTACTGCTTTCACTGCTAAAGAAATGTGTTCCATTTTGCCACAGTGAACACTTTTTTTTTTTTTTTTTGTTCTTTTGTCTAACTGGCAGGGAAGGTGTGATTTATTTGCGTAAGGATTTGCTTCTGAATGAGCTGAGAGAAGTGTGCATTTCAACGTGACATTCGGCAGGGGGATGAGAAGAGGTTTGTGGTTCCCTCTTGCAGGTAAATCCTCCTGGGAGAGCAAGCTGGTAACTCATTTATATTCTAAATCCAGAACAGCTGCGTATTTATGCAATGTTAAGACGTGCAAAAATATGGTAACAGGGCGGTGAGCACCCCTACCATATCCGCTACTGGCAATAAATGGTGTTTTGGCAGGCCCTCAATCTGTTCCACAGTGACACATCTGGCCAGTTGCAGGACCTTCTCCAGAACTGGTCTTCTAACAACTGACATGGCTGAAAGCCTCTGCTCAAATAGTACTTAGGGCCATTGCAAATCATTTTGAAATACAGTGTTACGTCAATGTGCAACAAGATAAATTAAGGGAAAAAAGGTCCTTGGACATGGGGGACAAAAAAACAAAAAATATCATACCAAACTAAGGACTGCTTCTCTTAAACAATATAACATGTGTTTACAGCATTCACAAAAGTAGAAAATGACTCCAATTTGCAAATGAAGCCAAGAAATCTAACATCAACTGTAATTTTAGGCTTTTAGACTATTCACCCAGAGAGTAGGGTGAGATAATAGGATAATTGGTACTGTACCCTCTTCAACTTGTAAAATGCTCTTTGGGGTTTGTATAGTATTCAGCTAATTCATTTTTTGCTTAGTGATACCATTTCTTTTACTCTAAGTATTTGAGCTAATGAAATGTGCTTCTTTTTTCTTTCTCTCAAATAAAATATTCAAGAGAAAAACATCCCTTTCAGCACGTTCTAGCACAGCAAACAGAAAGCTTGCTCTTAGGAAAAAGCAGTCATTTTTACTCTTCACATATTTTTAAGAAGGACATATATGTTCTGTTATTTGCTTATATGTTTCTGAGATTTGTTTATCCATTCATAAACATAAGCAAAGTAAAATGAAATGATATTTATTTTTTCCCAAATTTTGAGCCAGCTATTCATTTCTGCTCTGTATTTTGCCCTGTGCTAAACTGTAGGTGATAGGAATAAAAGATGTTCTCTGTGGTATAGGATTCACCTATGCTGGATGAGGGGAATAAAAAAGATCCTGCAAGTGCAGAGAAGCAAAGCAAGTCCAAACTGAGTCTATATATTTTAGAAAATATATATTTTCGGAAAGAACTGAATGCTACATGTTCAATGTGCTTTGACAAGTAAGCTAATGCAAGAGCACAAAGCAACATAGTATTACCTATAGCTCCAAACAGGTCTTTAAATAAGGCAAAGAGAAATAAGCCTGAAGAACTGAAAAAATATGGTTAAAATGACAAGAGCTAGAAGGGTGTCACTAAGCTATATTTTAAAGAAAAAATATAATAGGTGCACTACTGATACAGTACCTGCTTTAGAGTTTAGAATTTAGAATTCTAGAAGTTTAGAATACAAGAGTTCAAATCTCCATGGGTAAAGTAATCTAATTGGCTAGAACTGAAATATTCATTTCTGTACATGGGTTAAAAAGCATAAATGAGAGTTCACCCAGCCAATCATAAACTGGATTAGATTTGACTCTTTTCACACAGACATGCACTGTGACTTAGGAAGTTACTGTGGAAGATCAGAAACTCCTGAATGACTAGTATATTGGATTAAATATAGTTTATGTTTATGGCATAAAGATGTATAACAAATTAATTCAATTGTGCAGAAACATACTGAAAACTAAAATGTGCTTGGCAGTATCCTATAAAATTGTTAAGGAACATCAAAAAAGAATGACATCATGATGCCATGTTAGGCCCTCCCTCTAGTGCCCCTCGGGGTCACTGAGTCCCTCCTATAATCTTCTCCAGAGTGTGGGCTGTACCTCATGACTTGCCTTTAATGAACAGAATATTGCAAAGTGATGAAATGTCAGTTCCGATATTAAGTTATAAAAGATTGTAATTTTCATCTTTTTGTCTTTCTCTCTCTCTTTTTTGTCTGTCTCTCTCTATCCCTCTCTCTGTAAAAATGTGCTTCCTCTGATCGTGTAAGATGCCATTTTTCTCAACACAGGGCGCATTTGACAATGATCTAAGGCAGCTTCCAGTCAACAGCAGGCAAGGAACTGAAGCCCTCAGTCCACCATGAGCACCCAGATCTTCACAAATCAGAACCCTAAACAACCACTTCATGTACACCTGGGCGCAGACCTTCCTCTTTCCATGAGAGCGCGGTGCTGACCGACACTTTCACTGCAGCTTTGTGAGAGATCCCACAGCAGAGGGCGAAGCCAACTCCTACCTGGGTTCCTGACCACAGGCAGGGAGAGAATAAATGGGTGTTGTTTTAAGCCACTAAGTTTATGGTTATTTGTTACACAGTGATAGGTAACTAACTAGTGTGCCCTACACGCACTTTATGTCTAGTTGTGCCTTTAGAACTTACATCTTTAAGCCCTGCTTCCTCACATCCCGCATTCTTTCCCTCACCTAGGCTTCTGCTCGAAATCAATAGCTCTCAGGAATTTTTTTTTTACCTCAATAAATAAAGGTAAGGTAAATCATAACTCAGACATATCCACCTTAGTTTATCAAAAGAAATTAGCAATAACAATGACATGAGACTACACAATTAATAGGCTTCTGAAAGATACGTTTCTGAATTACAAGGTACACATGCACGGTGATATAAGAACTGTAGGGCCTAAAAATATTATTGCGAAAAGTATTCATACACACCATCGGATAAAGAAAACCATCCACATCAAACTAAACTGATCATGAGAAGGTATCTAAAATGAAATTATAATTAAAATCACGGTCAGCAACAGCTGGAAACTACAGCAGCTCAGAGAAACCCTGAGCTCGAGGCTCCCTCGCCAGCCAGCTCTCTCTCCGCTTGTGCACCGAGCTGGCGCACTGGGTGGGACTGGGGGGTGCGAGGCTTTGCAGTGCCAAGTAGACCACTAGCCTAACCTGATGATCATATGGTGCACAGTTTTGCTTATGAATACAAAATTTGAGTGCATCTTGATACTCAGAGGAATGCTCAGAAGATTTTAGTCGTGCATGTGGATAATACATGAAATTATACATTGGTTTTCAATAAGATGTTTTTAAAATGCATTTTTGAATCAGTTCGTAGCTATATGCAAAGACACTTTTGATCTCCTTATTTTAATAGTAACTGTCTTAAAATAAAAGCTAATATTTAATGAGTACACACTATGTGCAAAATCTGGCATCATGGATACACAATGGGTCATGCGAAATGGGAAGTTTGAACCCTGTGTGTCTGATACTAGAATCTGCATGGTCATTATGCCACACTGGTTTGTGATATCGCTTGCTTCCATTTATTTTGTCCCCACTACCCTAGTTTAGAATGTCCTTATCGCTTCATTGAATTACTGAGAGAATATTCTATTTGAACTTTTTCTCTAATTTCTCTTTTAAGTTCTCCATCGTAGTTATTATCAGCTTGCTGAAATGTATATTTGATCATGTCAGTTCCCTTTTCACAACTTTTTAAATGGTTCTTCAGATGAAATTCCCTTCCCTGCTTATATTCCCAGGGTCATCACAGATATTTCTGCAGTCATCCTGCCCTGGACATCTAATTACTAATGTACATTTCTGCTTGAAAATCTCTACCAGGTAACCCTTTGTTCCTTTACTCTTTCCTATATCTCCCTTTAAGCACCTACTGCTCCTTTGATGTCAGCTTCAGACTCATTCCTGTGAAAAGTTTTTCCTTCTGTCGTACACTCGGTAACCTTCCAAAGTGCTCCTGTCTTGAAGGATGTCAGAGGAGTTTATCAAGGGTTCTTGATGGGTTGATTGAACTGATGAAGTCCTCTTCAAGAGGTGTGTTGCAGGTTTAAAAAAAATTATTATATAAAATAGGCTACAATGTTTTAATTTGATTTTAAAATGTCATTTATAAAAAATTAATTTCATTGGATTTAAGAGACAGTGTACTTGACTTGTCTATGTACAACCTCATATATCTCTAAAATAAAGGTCGAGCAGTTCAAGACGGTCAGAAATCAATCACTCAAAGAAACAACAGGTTTATGTGCAACCAGTAAAACTGTTAGCACAAATTATAGTACATCACAGTAAATATTAGAAAAGACTCGGAAAAAAGTGACAGTCATTCTTACAACTGGTACACATTATTTTCTTAACCCTATCACCGCCAACGTCATCACCATCTATCATCCCAACCAGCCTAAAGCGCAGCTCCTCTCTACCTTTCTCTCTCTCTCTCTCTCTCTGTCTCTCTCTCTTTCTTTTTTTTTTTTTTTTTTGGTCTCTTCTTGCTGCACTAAATGGCTGTTGTTGGCAGCCATGCTGTGACCCCAGGGGGAGCTCCAGCTTCAGGATGAAACTGAAGATCAGAGCACTAGAAAAATCTGAGTTCTTGATGACATAACTGGACAAATCGATCCTGAAGACTGTGCTAAACTGGCTTTCTAGTTATGTGATCTAAATATGTTTTCTTTGATCTTTAGGCCAGTTTAAATTGAGTTTCCTCTTTCAACTAAAAGCTCCCCACTGACAAGCTGTATTTTTCCTGAAGTTTCAATGACTGGAAAGACCAAATAAATCCAAAGAGGAATCATCATTCACAACACACTATTATATTCGGTACAATGAAACAAAATATGGTCAGAATGGGCCGGACAGACACCAGCTAAACAGACAATAAATTCTGATATTTAGGGAACAAGTCTTAAATGGTCTCTTCTGCACAGAAGGGGAATGGGAAAGAAATAACTCAGTGGGGAGTCATCCTGCTACTGCTGTGCAAGCTGACACGCTGACACTGGCACCTTTGCTGCACGCTGACAATTCCAAAAATGAGAAGCTCTCTCACCCACGGTCCCCACTATGACTCCTTGTGCAAGCAAATTCACTCAGCAAATGATCCAGATAAACCAGGGGTATGAATTGGAACATATTATATAAACAAGGATGTCTTGTGACTTGTTCATTTTCAAGTCATAGCATTTTGTGAAGCCTGGTATTCTACAGGGAATAAACTCCACAAACACACAATTCATGCAAGAGGAACAGCCAGCTCAAAATCTTCGCCAAGCCTTTATTCTCGAATCCTTTTTTTAGCCCTGCTCTGTCCTCACCCACAATATAATCTGAAGTCCTGCTAACAGTGCCAAATCTTCCTTAATGTTTTCCATTAATGTTTAAAACTTGCTGAAGGATTCTTAGAAATCGCATGGAAACATCGTGCTCTCTGTAATTTGTATCCGTAACCTCTGTAATGCATATGTTCTCCTTGGGGACCAAGTGTTGAGATCATTCATAAACTCTTGGATCACATGCGGCACTGCAAACTGGTGACATCTGACCAAGGCAGACTCCAGGCCTGTCTCTGGCAATCATTTCCTTTGGTTTGAGTAAGGAGCCAGCAGTTGGCAAACCTTCAACACTTGGAAGTCCTATTTTAGGCAAAGCCTCGCATCTGATATTTGACAGGGATCTGCATACCCTATCCATTAGTTTAGGAGGAAGTTAGGGACTGAGGCTAATTAATGTTTAATTAGTTCCTCTTTTTTTCTTTCTTAAAGTACCATTGTCCACAAAATTGTTCATGGGGGTTTGATGTTCCAAGAATCACAGAGAGGCCAAGGGAGCGAGGGCAACTTAGAGGCTGTGCCCAAGCACAGCTTTGTGAGGAGGATGGTGTCTAGAATGCAGGTTCTAGCCTCAGTATGTTCAAGGTAATGTCTCCCTTTCCTGCAAAACAAAAACCTATTCTCCACAACCCCCCCGAGTGGTGTTCTGCTATCCAAAGAACCTTGTAGCACCTGCAAACTTAGGGTTGATTTTGGTCTTGGTCACAGAGATGCCTATAACTTTGGATATTAGAAGAAATAATGCATCGACTTTGAAATTGAGAACTGCAAAAGCTAGCATTTTTTTTTAAACATTAAATAATGTTCCTCAAGATGATTAAAAAGGGAAAGCACCCTTTTTCAAACTTGTAATGCTATCTGCTTCTTTCTCTAGATCTGGGTTTGGCTATAAATAAATAAACCAATAAATAAATAATCATAACATCTTCATAGGACTTACATTTACAGGATAATTACAAACAACCAGCTGTCTGCTTCTAGCTTTTCAATCTGGCTCATGTCCCATGATCCTCAAGTCTTCAGCCAACACAATGAGGCTGCGAGGTATCAGGGATGCTTATTACAGGTGCTGTGTAGAAAGTCTTTTTTGCCCACTTAACCATTTTTCTCCCACATACCCCCCTTCTCTCCCTCCTCATTTAGCCCTCATTATTACACAAAAGGAAAATTTAAAATTTGAGGGGATCAAATATCATTCATATATATTTGTAAAAAAAATCAATATATTTATATATTTATGTGCACGTTTAAAGTTAAAATATATATAAGTAGCCCCGCCTGGTGTGGTTCAGTGAATTGAGTGCTGGTCTGTGAACCAAAAGGTTGTTGGTTCGATTCCCAGTGAGGGCACATGTCTGGGTTGCAGGTCAGGTCCCCAGCTGGGGGTATGTGAGAGGTAACCACACATTGATGTTTCTCTCCCTCTCTTTCTCCCTCTCTTCCCCTCTCTATGAAAATAAACAAATACAATCTTTAAAAAAGAATATATTAAAATATATATATGTATATATTTAAATTCAAATTTCTGAATTCATTACTGCCTTATATTTACATCTGAATAAAGAAGAAAGAGTGTTACCAACTAAATATTAATGTGATGCTTTATCCTGCATCCCAATAGATTACCTCTCCCATCTTGCATTGTTAGCCATTATCCGAAGGCACTGGTGTTTACAGTATTCTATCACTGAGAAGTTCACAGAGGTACACAGTCTCAGCAGCATCTTCCTGTCTTTCCACCCTCTCCAAAATTTTACCCAGTTATTGCTCTGATATTTCTCTCCTATGGTGTATTCTGATGTGCATGATCAACATGAATTACAATGCCAAGTAACTGCCAGATGTCATGAGTTATAAACTCAATAGTCTAAGGATTATTACACATTAGGACACCCTACAGTGCAAGGGTGTCCTGGAATTTATGTGTTATTTATTACCTATTGGCAGGGTCTCAAAGTAATCTCACCCCTGCTGATGAAATGATGGTTGGAAACCGACGAAGGTCAAGGTCAACCTTCCCTGTCACGAATGCCAGTTACTCAAAACTACTGGTGCCTTACCTTTCTTTTTTCTTCTTCTTTACCTGAAACTCAACAAATCCTTGCATAGGATGGATATACATTGTAATGCATCCACGGGCTTTCAAATTAATTCTGCCGATTTCACAATATCCATCATTTTATCTATTCTAACAACATATTTTAATGATAATCTCTAGGGGTCTGGTTTAAGAGGATAACCATGAATCCACCATACTATAAACTTAAAAATGACCCCTTTGAGAGGACACTGTTTCTTTTCCTCTTTTGCCCAGGAACATTGACTAAAGCCTATCTCCATGAGACTTATTTGGGTTTTTAATGCAACAACGGGAGCATTATTTAAAAAAAATCATGTCCAACATGCCTATGGACTCTTGTTTTTTTTATCCAATATTAAGATTTGCATATGTTCACACCACAAAATATGGGCATTACTCTGAGCTGTCATGAATTTTGCTGAAATGGATGTAATTCGATATCCCATATTCTTTGGTAAGTGTTCTATTTGATCACCACATGACAAGAAGCTTGAAATGTTTCCTAATCCACAATATAGCATATTTATTTTTATATTGGTTGATTTTTCAAAAAGCCCTATCAGCTCTCTACTCTAATCCAAAGACCTAGTATCCTTCTTTTCTTTTGCCACCAAATGAATTCTGAATGCTGCAGTCAACATTCAGCAATCTCATTACCCATCTACCATAAATCTTCAAAAGCATCACCATGTTTTGACAGCTAAGCAAGAGAAGTGGAAGCAAGGAGCATATCCAGGCACTTTTTGTGAATGCAAATGTGCTAAACAGAATGGTTAAATTATTTCAGAAAACTCATATTATACCACTGACAACAACTGAAAAAACAATGTGTTTGATTTTTGTTTACCTACGAGAAGCACAGTTTCTTTTGTTCCTGGTGCTCAGTGTCTACTCCCTTATCCTACACTGTCAACTTTGCCCTATAGTCAATGGAAAAAAAAAAAAACAACCAAAAACTGACACTTAAGAACAAATGATAAGTATCTTTTCAGGTGGAAGAAATAATGTATTCTCAAATGAAAATTTACATAGGTGTGTTTTCTCCAAAAGTATTTAAGTAATTCAAAATTCACATATATATTAACCAAACCTTTGTATTTTGTATGAAACTAGAAAGAATTCATCTTAAACATAGAGATTAAAAAAAAAAAGTCTCTTCCTTTTGTATACACTGGAGTCAACCTTGGCCACCTACAAGGTGTATATTAAGGAATAAATCAAAGTGTCTTCTGAGTTTATTTTCTGTGTTCCACAGTTATTCATAGGACAACAGCTCAGTACACCTTTACTCCAAACAGAGACAAAAATGGACAGAGCAACTTCCTCCTTGCTTGGAGGCTCCATATACAGAGATGACAACTAGCTGCATGAGCTTGTTTTCACTTCTGTCTGTGGGACAGTGTCAAGACTTTCAGGGTTTCTCAAAAAGTCTACCAAACCTTCCTCATTTTGTCCTAATCAAGGTTATTTGTGATACTAGATTATTAAAATTTGCTAATCAGTATATTCTTAATGTCGGCCATTTTCATCAACCATTCACCCAACTCTTCCTCAGAACTGTCTACAAATGTTAAAATTAGAAACCGCTTTCTTCGTACTATCAATGAACAGTCAGGTTGTAACTGTTCTGAATGTAGGGGAAAAAATCTAAAATGTTGGCAACAAAAAAACCATCTGAAGCTGGCAAATGGGATGGTTTTCAAAATAAATGAGTAAACCCCAAATAATCAGATGATACAACGACACATATTTTTATACACTAATGTCTAAAGTATATGTGTAATACTGTCTTTACATGTTATTCTTCCATGTTTACTTAAAGGGAGATCTTGCTTCAGTTATATTATATGTGAGATGGTTTCAATAAATCCCTGAGGATGTTGCCAGTTGACAAGTTTTGGCTATGTAGTTTGCCCTAAAAGACTTCCAGTTTCTCTTGTCATATTCGAAGTAGCTGGAAAAAATTTATTCACTCCTTCTAAAATCCAAAATGTTCAACATTGCCTATGAATTGGATAACCATATATTTTATCCTGAATATGACACACTTTGGAAAGCAGTTTTGGCAGGACAGTTCCAAAAAATCTAAGGGGAATGTTCACCTACCCACCTCCTTAAATCATTGTAGTCTATCCTCTAAAATTTCTACAGCCGCATCTTTGTGCTCTCAGTCATAATACTTGACCTACACTGGCCTCTTCTCAGGTCCTGAAACACAGCATGCTTTTTTCCATCTTAGGGCCCTCACAGTTTGTTTTCTGTTTCTGAAATACACTGTAATCCCTCTCCACCAGATGCCCCATTCCTTTCATGGGACCCGGAACTTCCAGTTAATAAATGTTCATGGAAGTATTACTATTCTGCAAGGAGGCAACAAGGCCTTGTGGTTAAATTAACGGGCTTAGGGGCCTGAGTTTGAGTCTCAGCTCTGCTACTTTATTCACGAAATGGTTTCATTTTGAGCCTTAGCTTCTTCATCTATAAAACTGGGATAAAAAAGCATATGTCTCCGGATTGTTATAAAGAATAAACAAAGTGATCTTGGTAAACCACATGTCAAGTAAAGAAAGCATTAATGACAATGATTATTGTCGTTAGGAATTAGGAATACTAGCAAACAAAAGGGGTCTTTTCATTCTATTTTTATATTTGATTTTAATTGAGTTTAATGGTTGTCAATTTTTAATTCCTTTGACTGTCAGATAGTTGATAATCTTCAAGAACCCTATTCTGTTTATAAAATGTTTCTTTTTTTTAAGATCTTGGGGGTCACACAGTTGAATACTATGCAACTGTCACTAGACGGTGATAATTACTATAAGCTAATACTACAGGATCTGAGGTTTACATCTAATAATACAATCCTAAAGTGAAATATATTTGGATGTTATTATTTATGTTATAAGTATTAATAGGATAATAAAATGTCATTAGTTCCTCCCAATACAAAAGCTGTCTGCCTAGTTTTCCCCAGTTCATTTATAAAAGGTAATTTTAAGATGACATTTAATTTTGCTTTTTTAATATGCACCAAGTAAGTTGGACATTTTTCACTTTTCGATCAGGCCTAGTTGCAGCTATTTATTAGGGGTAACAGAAGAGTTTTTTTAATCATTCATTTCTCTTTTATTTAATAAATATGTACTGAATATTTTATTGGTACAAGGTACTATATAGCACACTTGGGAAAACAACACATTTCAAGCAGGAATCTTGCCCTCAGGATGCTAAAGAAATTTAGTAAAATTACTACATATAATTCGAAACCCAGAATCTGAAAGAAAAGCATGCAGTAGCAAACAACTGCTTTGAGAGGTGCATTGAAAATGCACTAAGTTACAAAGTAGGAAAACACTGTTTTCCACAACGAAGGCTTTTTAGAGGAACCAGCTTTAAGAGCTGGTTGTAAAATATGCATTGTGTGCTTTAATTAATGAGCAAAAGAAAAGAATCATGCTGGAATGTGCTTGCATGGACATAAAACAATCTCTGGAGGAACACACAAGAAACTAATAATAACAAGTGCCTTTGTGGAGAAAAACAAAACTGGAGAGTAAGGGATGGGAGAGGGCGACTTCACTATATCCACTTTAAACTTTTTGACTTTCGAACCCTATAAATGTATTAACTATTTGCTAATATGTGTATTTAACAATGTATCAATAAAAACAATATACATTAAGCCTGTTTTCAGATTATACTGTCTATCCCAACTGGATTCAACACAGAGTTATGAAGAGGGTATGGAAACCTGTTTTCTCACAAGAGTTGGTCACTCAGTGACGCGAACTGCAAGCACATCGACGAACAGTGCTGTGAAAAAAAAGTGTCGGCAACATATCTGTAGGATGGTGATAAGCTTGATATCAGAGATCAAAATATATAACTTGATTAATTAGTTACTTTCTGAGACAGAATAAAAATTCAGAACACTTTCGTGTTGAGAAGTTCTCTTCTTCTCACTTAGATAAATTGCAGGCCCAGTATAAGCTAGGTGCCTGGGCTGTGAAGGTGGGTCAGATGACAGCCTTTTAATCTGGACTAGGCCTTTAAGAACCTCAGCAGAGGGCCGGGTAAAGAGTGAGGAGGTTACGGGCCACGCGTGGGTGACTGCCCTCTCCTTACAGCTTAAGCCATCACACATGTTTACTGTCAACACGTAGCTCACAAAAGCCAAAATGTCATTTATTTTTAAAAAGTTCTCCATCTCGCTCACATTATAAACTGTAAACCCGCTTTGAATATGTGAATCGAGAACATTATAAATGATTTCTCTTTTAGGAATAAAAAAATAATAACATATCTCCATCGAAGGTTTTTCTTCACTGAGTTTTCTGTAAATATAAAAAACCTTGTTTACGCTACAAAAAATTTGGTTTCTTTTCCATGATATGTCTATGGCTTTTATATTTCATATGATTTGGATATATAATACATCACTAGTTTTTTATATTTTAAAAGTGAGGAAAAGGATACATGTATGCGCAGGTTAATCAATCTGTTAATATAGTTTCTTATACGATGATTGTTGGTGGTTTATCATTAAATGAATTATATTCCATCTTAAACATATAATTAACTCTTGAGGAACCTTCCTTTCTCTATTCCCATAAATTAAATTTTGTCTAATCCTTTGGTTTATGATAATGTCAGCTCATTAAAATGTTAGCTAAAACTCATTAAAATGCATACTGAGAGGTAACAGCTTCATTACTGTAATATGATATAAAGAAAAAGAGAATGTTTTATTATCATTTAAATTGTTTGCAAAACTGAATATATTTGCATAATAAAAGGGTCACTATATTTACAATAGTCCTCAAAATTAAGCAGATCAATAATTAATAACATTTTCTAAAAATAATTGTGTTACTGCAAAATGCTGGTTATTTCTATTTTTACAATTTAAAAGATGGCCTTGGAAGATCATTTGAAATAATACTAAAATATACTAACATAGTCTTTATTTCTCTTTTAATATTTATAATGTTTAGTTAGTATAGTATTTGCACACAACAGTAGATGGCTTAATCAAATTATAGTTAATTGTCTTCACCAGATATTATATTGTACCTTATATGAATATATTATATCAGTACTTGTAGAAGAGTCAGGGGGAAATTATATACGAAATTAGCTATATTACCACTTCATATGTAACTATTTCATGGTTTTTTTTTTTCCTATAGTAGCTTAGACATACTACGTATGACAGTCTTTGGTCCTATTGTTGAGAGCTAAGTTGTGGAAAATTCCTATCGTGATTTTTTTGGTATTGTCTCACAAGTCCTATATGAAATAATTACATTAAAGCACTGCCTAAAATATATCTAAATTAAATATGTATTTCCTATCTTATGTTCGGGATACTCTCCTAATTTTTCCTCCACTAGCCATTACTCTTGCAAGTACTTTGTTAGAATCTTCTTCATCTTAAAACATAGTCAATACCACTTAAAAATGGAATGCTCCAAGCACACATTCTTCATGGACTGCAATCTTTGCCAGTCCTGCCTCCAGACTGATAACTCTAAAATGAGTATCTATAGACTTGAGTTCTCTGAAAATCCAGACTTGCATCTATCTGCCTGCATGATATCAACACTTGAATGTTTAAGAGTATCTTCACGTTAACATGGCCAAAACTGAATTCTTAACTTTTTTTCAAACTACTCTTCATCTCCCTAATCTTCTGTGTCTTATGTGTGGAACCATTGTATACAAATTGCTCAAGTAGTTATTATTTTTAGATACAGACATACACCCACAAAACACACAATGTTGTCAACAGGAATGGCCAATGACTGCAAACATCTAGAATCTATTTGTCTATTTTTCTTTATCTTTTTTACTCCTGTCATATGGTCTGAGTTACTATCCTCTCTCATGGAGTACTGCAGCTGACTCTAACCATTCTTACTTTAAGAAATAACTTATTGATTTGCAAAAAAAGGGAGGGAGGGAGAGAGAGAGAGAGAGAGATCAATTTGTTGTTTCAATTATTTATATATTCGTTGATTGTTTCTTTTATGTGCCTTACAGGGGATAGAACTCACAACCTTGGTGTAATGGGACAATGCTCTAACCAACTGATCTTTCTGGCCAGGGCTTAATAATCTTACTTTTACTCATGCCCTTCTTATAGACAATACTCCATATTGCAAACAGACCAACATTTTAAAAATTATAAAATAAATCTTGCCATCCATTTGCTTAAAAGTCTCAGAAGGATTCATTGCATTTACAAAATAATTCCAAATCCTTACTCTGGCCAACAAGGCGTCTTGAGATCTAGCCTCTTATCACATAGTATCCACTCCTCTTGCTCTTTTCTCCCCAAGCCACACAGGCCCTTCTCTTCTTCTAGCAAGGCAAATTACTTCTTTAGGTCTTATTTCTACACTATATAGTGCAGAATGTTCTTCCCCTAAAACTTCCTTTTGCTTCTCCTCTCCTCTGTCAAATATCAGTTTGCATGTACTTTATTCTTAGTTCCCTGCTATGACTACCCACTCTAAAGAAGCAACATGGCCACACATATCACATCTCCCCAGTATTTTTCCCCCTGCATATCTCATATCACTATGTGAAATTATTCTTGTTTGCTTATTTGTTCATTACCTACCTGCCTTCAACAGAATGGAAGTTAACTCTTCTGTGGGGGCAGGAAACAATTTCATTTGGTTTATTGTTGTCTCCCCAGGGTCTAGAATGATATTCTTGGCACATAATAAGTATAGAGTAAATATTTACTGGATCAATAGATGAGTGAAAAATTTCAATTCTTGTCATCAACTAAACAGGATATAGTTGATTATTACATATGAATTGTTAGTAGAATGTTCCCTGGTTTAATGGTTTTATGGTTTTACCTAATAAATGTATAAGAAATTGCCTGTCTTGGTTTTAGTAAAGAATATAGCATACTTTAAGAGGCATTACTGCACAATGATCTTCCATGAAATAGCAATAATTTCTTATTTTTGAAGTTAAAAACTAAGTAAAATTTGATATTACTTAAATGGTCAGAAAAAGTCATAACTTTATATCATTGACCTTTTCAAGGTCATGTTCTGAATGTTAAATTAAGATATCTCAGTCATCTAGCAGGGTGGAATAAATCATCGTCTAATAATGGTCATGATTTCTTGCTTGTAAGGTCAGTGGAAACCTCCCAATAGCCCCGTGAGAAAGGTAGGTTTATGAAGGAAAAGACAGGGTTTCCAAGATGCCAACAACATCCAGTTAATAAGAGAATGAGCCAGGGTTTAAACATACACTTTGAGATTACCATGATAGAAATTCAGGCATAATGGACAATTTATAAATTCTTAACCTAATAAAGTATATTAAAAATTATTTAACTTGGTAACTGAGGTCTTCACTGTAATCAGTTATTGTGTCATGCTGTGAGATGGTGATTTTGAACAGTAGGCTAAATCTATATTTAATTCAAAATTCATGATGAATCTTGCTTTTTTGAATAAATCTCTAATATGAGCTTGATTCTGTGCAATTGCTTTTTTCATTAAAAATGTGGATAACAAAAGCTAATGGTGAGTGAATTGCAGATAAGTTACACTGCTGTCTTCCTGTACAATGAATAGTTAGAGCATTTCCAATGGTATGCTCAAACCTTCAAGGTTTCAATTTTTATTTTATTTTTAATATATGTCAATCTCTTCTTTCAATAAAAATAAACCTTCAGTCAGCTTCAATCTTCTATTATCATTTTTTCTTTTTTAATGTTTACATTTTTATTAACAATTATTTTAATCTAACAGGTTAGTTGTCATTCACACAACTGTAAACATTTTATCGATGTGCAAGATACTTGGTCCTTTAATGAAATTAACAGTTGAAAGAAATTGTATTCAGGGCCAATCTCACACAAATATGTCTGCAGTTCTCAAGGGACCCAAGTTCTACTTAGCAAAAATTCTTCATTAAACACGTTCACTCCAAAAGTTCAAGAAGACACACTAACAACTACTGAACTGTATATTTCTTTAAAATAGCGAACATTGTGGTATGTGAGTTACATTTCAACAGGGCAACCAATGCACATTCTCTGTCAAGGTGACCCTTAAACAGATACTGAATGACTAAAGCAGTTAGTGAGCTACGCAGAAATAAGGACGAGTGTTCCAGGCAGAGAAAACAGCAAGTGCAAAGGCCCTAAGGCCGGAGCCTAGCTGGCACATGTGACATGCCTTAAGGAGCCACAATGGCTGGATAGGATAGGGTTCAGGGAGGGGGATGAGCCCAGAGAGGCCGCAGGGGCCCAACCGCAAAGGGTTGTGAGGGCCACTGTGAAGGCTATAGGTTGTCTTTGTGGTGAGAAGGGAAGTCATTCTGAGACGGAGGAGCATGAGCTGACTTACATTTTAACAGGATCAGTAAACCGGTTTAGTAAGAAACAGAATTAGTAAAGACCTTTAAGGGGTAAAGGGTAGACATAGGAAGACTCGTGTTTTGGTTTAGGCTCCAGATGGCAGTGGCTTGGGCAAGACGATAATAAGAGAGATGGTAAAATATACATTCAGAAGGTGGAGAAAACTGTCTTCATTGGTTTCTTTTATTCTCACTTATTTTTAACAGAACATTAGAAAATAAATGTAATCTTCTTGGTGAAGGTTAATTTCTAAGAGGGAGTTAATCATTGCGAGGTTATGTTTTTTGTAATTACAAGTACAGAGAGAATTGCATCTTCAGCTACTCCTTGCCCCGCTGCAGGTTAGACCAACAGGTTTTGGTGAATGAAAGACTTCAGTTTAGTTCCTGGCTTTATTGCTTATTAGCCATGGGATCTGGCACAAGTTATCTAACCTCTCTCAGCTCCTGCTTCTTCATCTGTAAAACGGGGATGATAGTGTCTATCATCCGGGTGGCAATGAGGATTAAATAAAGGGATTTTTGGCATTTAGTACATACCTGGCAAAGAGAAAGTATTAATTTATTATCATGTTTTGCATAATCAGATAGACAGTGATGTTCAAAGTTTTATATTCTGTCTTATAAAGTATACACCTCCCTACAGTGATAATCCTCCTAATAAGTACATCTATAACACAGTCGCAGATAAAAAACGATAAAGTGGAAGCTTCTCTATAATACTGCTAATCTATTGTAACAATGTAATATTTAATAAATAACATTGAATTATATTTTGCTTAAGTGAAGTAATATTTATTGGACAGAAATACTCCATTAAATATTTGTAATAATTTGCTTATATGAAAAGCTGTGACTTTAATTTTGCTTTACATTAATCTAAAACAATCAAACATTTACTTTTTGGGTAAACTTTCCCAGTATAAACACATACAAAAAATGGGTCAAGATTTTTAGCAAAGCGGGGCCAAAGACTGACAACTCTTTAGAAAACAGGGGCAGAGCATGACTACTTTAATGCCAAGTAATTTTATGCCTAATTCTTAATGAAGAATTATTTCATTTTAGTTTACATGTAAATATTCATTAGCTCCTTCTCAAATCAGAGTTTTACTAGATTCAAATTTGTAAGATATTTTCTCTCTCTATATTTTGAATTACTGAATGAATATTCTCATCACTTACTGGACTGGGTACCTGATCCTCAACATTATGTAGCTATTGCTAAGATTAAAGATTAAAATAGATCATTTATTTCCCGATTGCAAAAGGAAAAAAAGTGGTTGAAATAGCAAGAGAAAAAATAAAACCAATCAGGGACCTCTTAGTTCCTTGAGAACTAAAAATCACCTAACAGTTCCATTTTCCACTCTCCAAATGCCTGTTAGTAAAAGAAAAGCAGTCCGGCCCACCCCCTGACATCTTTAATTGACTTCCTAGAGGGTGTTATCAAGAGCTACTCAAGCGGGGCTAATAGTGCCTGCAGACTGCTCACACATGGCAAATCTGGGTGTGTTGGACTTTAAAAGGGCTGGAGGGAGAACATAATCTCTACTCCAAGTGGGAGCAAGAATCAAGGTTTATCTAAAAAGCAACAAATAATCCTTCAGCACTCTTGAGACAGAAGGAAGACATAATGGGGAGCCAGGGAAACCGATGTCTAAGGGCAGACTTCCCCAAGGTGCTTCATATCATCATATTTAGATTATGACCCGGAGTTTTGAGTTTTGTTAGATGATGGGAACTAAATGACAGAAAAAGACATTGGCCACTCTGAACCTTCTTTTTGACAATTAATGTTGAATGTTCTGAGGGCGCGTTTCATTAGGAAGAACCACCTTATGTTGAGATGAAGCAAAAAGGACCTCGCAGAATTCAAACAAACCCAGTCATTTCAGTGTTTGAGACGTCATCCCCACAGGGAGGCAAGTACAGCACATATGGTGCCTACGACCTACTGCTTGGATTGCTGCCGAGGTGCATCAGGATAAAAAAAAAAGTTTGTTTTCTTTTCATTTTAGTTTTGCCACAGAATTTCTCACTTCTGTACATTAGAACTTGGTATTTAGGTAATTGGAACAGAGTGAAGTTTTGGGCACAAAACTCAGCATGTCGTGTATCGTTTAGCTTTTATTTAAACATCATATTTTCACATAAATCTTTGTGCATTAGCCCAGGCTGTCCCCTACCTCCCCACTACTAAGCTAAGATTCTTTCCTTTGAAGCAGGGCCAAGCCTTGTGGTTTTTTCTATCACCAACAAAACATACATAATTATGTTTCATGTTCTCAGATAGCAACTTCTGTTCCCTCTGAGTTTTGGATCTTCGATGACTAATTTGCCTACTGCGTCTGACTACGAAAAAGTTCAATGTACAAGTAAAACAAAATAGCTTTTAACATTGTATTTTCTCATTGATATACAATTGTATTCTATTTATTTGTAGTTCTATATAGAATATACTCTGACATTATAGCATATTTTTTATACCAGGGTCCTGAAGACTGTGTTCAGAATTCATATTGATATAGAAACAATAACATTTTATGAATAATTCCTCTATCACTGTACTATAAGACATGAAGCCTTGATAATATCTTTTGTCATACTTGGAAATGGAATAAAAACTTGCATTCACTTTGCAGACTCCTTCCACATTTCAAAATATTTAATTGACAAAGTTTCTTCATTACCTTTTACCCCCAAAGACCTTCCAATTCAGTGAAATATGTGAAAATTGCTTTGCAAGTGAGATCACGTATATGATGGTATTATTTGATATTTTTTAATGAATGAATAAAAACAGGATATTGGCTATTATCACTGACACTTTGGTCAAATGGAAGAAAAAACAGGTTTTTACTCTTCCTATCATTCAGATTCATCATTTTTGTCTTAATGTCAGCTACTGTACATTCTTTCCCTTAGTTAAAAGGGAAAGAAACTTTAAAAATTTTTTTCATTAATAATTATAACTGTTTAAACAGTTTTCAAGTTTTATTTAATGATTCAGTTTTCTCAAAAGTGAAAATATTTTGTCATTAATCAACATATAAGCTTTGCTAACTACAGTAGTAGTTCAATTCATTTTAAAAGTAGTTACTTCGGTGGCTTTAGCTGGTCAGCATTACAGCATTCATTCTGCTTCATTCTGCTTTTTGCTATTGCATAGTAATTTCATATTTTGAAGTAATAAGCCATAAAATTTAAAAATATCTTCTTTACAGCAGCAACAGTAAACTACTTAAGCAATTTCTCTTGTCATCTCCTAGTATTAAGCCACTTCCATACACCTGGAAGATGATAGACGAAATTACAGGTACGGTCTGGATATAGGAATAATTACACTCTAAGGCAAAACTAACTTTTCCAAACTGTGATGATTCATAAGGTGTCCCAACAAACTGAATTAGCAGCATGTCAACTTCTATCACAAATGAATGGATATAAACAATTAATATAAATAGCCTTAGTAATTAGACTGGGAGAAAAGAACAGGTCAAAATTAATTAAAGTAAAAATTAATAATAATCCTAAAATTTTCAAGGGTATTTAATGGCATCTTATGAACTTAGAAGAATGTCAAGGAAACTTTCAAAGGACAACCTTTCAACATGTCATGCTGTGAAATATTATAAGTCAGATACACTATAGATTTAATAATTTTATGTACAGATGTATCAATGCAGATTTAAAGTAATATCATAGTACAAATTGTTGCTTCATTGAAGACTAATATACATATTTACATCTTCCTGCCTCAAGATTTTGAAGGAGATGCCAACCTCAAACAAGGCTACTAACAAGTTCTATTTTTAAAACCCCAGTGAGGATACTGATCAATCCAGGTCTCATCATGGATAAGAAGTCAAGGTTGAGAACAATTGTACTGGTTTAATGGAGGGAGGGAAAGGGTCTGAGTTACAGACACTTAAACCACATCAGAGATCTTCCAGTCTCCCAGTGATTCATCTTTTCTTTCTTCCTGGAAGCTCACATTGTAAAAGGCCAACTTGTTATTTGCCTTTGTTTGGATAGTTAATTGATGTAAATTAATCAAATATTCGTTAAATTACAGCTCCAGGTCATGCACTCAAAGGGGGCCTGGAAAATAACAGTTAATAAGATACAGCTTCTGTCCTCAGGGATCTGGGAGTCTAATGAAAACTATGGTTACAAAAATCTAATAATTTTCAAAAAGAACAAGGAATATTAACTAAAATTTGCATACCTCACTTATACAGCTGTTTGACAAGGAAAAAAAAATCTCCATGTTTTAGAAATTAGATTATGCCTAATTCCCTTTTGGCTCTAACATACTATAACATAAATAAAACAGTAATGGAAACAAGCAAGTACTGTCAGTGAACATGGAATTATAAGTTCCAGTTAATGGATATAAATAGAATTTAGATTAAAGTAAAAGAAAGAAACAGCTTTTAAAATTGTAACTTATCAGAGTCAATCCACGTCGAAGAGTATTAGGGGAGAAACCATCCATTATTGATCTCTGCACTCTCAAATTCTAATACAGTGATCAGGAAGTCGCTCGATAAATGGTTACTGAATTAAAAAAAAAAAAACACATGACATAGGGGATCATTTATGAAGAAGGTATAATATTTTAATTTTGTTTAATAAGTATTTTCCAGGTTTGAAGGAAGGAATTTAATAGATAAAGCAGTGCATTTAGTTTGGGAGAAATGAGAAAACAGAATAAAGTGTCTGTAAGATGTAGGAGTGGTAACATTAAGTAGGTTTGGATATGCAGTTCTGTGATAACTAGGCTGTAGATAAACTCTTGGGGAATGTCAGCAGCCACGTAGATTAAAAGACATTACTCAAGGATGTGGAAGAAGTCTTGGAAGAGAACTCAAGAAATACTAACTTTACAGTTGAAGAAATGGAAAACACAGAATACTGCAACTTGATTGACATTGGCTTATATGTGTGCTCTGGATCTTGAAACCTATTTCTGCAAACTCTATAACTCTGTCCCTTGATTTTTGTAATTAATTTATGTTTGTATAGAAAAGCACATCATTTTGCTATTAGGTTACATAAAATTACATTCATTATCTGGATCATTTTAAAACTAATGTTGTCACCTTTAAGCTGGATCTAGTGATAGCAGTTAATATTTATTAAGCACTTATTATATACTGGTTACTTTTTAAAATACTTTGCAAGCATTATTTGTTTTAATCTAAAAAATAGTCCCAAAGATAGATATTGTTAAATTGCCATCTCACAAATAAGACTATCTAGCCATGCAATTGTATACTTGGTAAGTATTTTGTCCATGGTTCCCTGCTAGTAAAAGTAACTGGATGTTAGAATCAGTGTCTGTTTTACCCAAAGTCATGATCTTTGCATTCACTATATAAGACTAAAATAAAAACACATTTAAATTATCCAAACTTAACTATGCCATACTCAGAAGGAGAGAGAGAGAGAGAAAGAGAAAGAGAGAGAGAGAGACTCTATTTTCACCATTCATTCAGTTGTAAACACTATTCCTATGGGATAGGATTTAGAATTCTGTTCTCACAGTCCCCGTGCATGTAATGTGAATATATCACTTTTTTCCTGTTAATAAAAGTTTTTGCTTTTTTCTTACTTTATTTTTATTGTTTACACTGTTAAAAATGTATGGACTCCCTCCGCCCACTTTGCCCATCTCTTTTGTCACTATTTTGATTGTGTGAATCAGTATGATACATTATGGATGATGTGAGGGAAAATCAAGGGCGATTTTTACATTGTTTTGCCTATGAACTAAGTTTTAAAATTATTTCCTAAAAAATGTAATTCAGTGAGGTGTTTATTGTCTTTCTAAGGGGAAAAGATAAAAGGCAGAAAGAAGAAGGAGGAAAGAGGGAGCAAGGGCGAAAGGCACAACAGAAGAGGAAAGGAATGAGGAGGAAATCAGAAAGACTTAGCACATCTTCACTGATAATCACTGACTCCTCCAGTTTCAGAGAGTAAGATCTTGTGATGATCTTCTCATTTGTCCATTTAATAAATAGTAAATAAAACCCAACTTTGTGCAAGCCCAGCCCTATCAGCAGGAGATGCAGTGCTAAGCCCAAACACACACCAGCCCCGAAGGCTTCCACTGAAACAGCCACCCCTTCTTGTCATGAGAACACTAGGCCAAGAGTGTGTGACCCAGAGAGTGAAAAACACAGGAGTGCAGAGAAAAGCACTGTGAGATCATATTGAGGAAAGAGGTAGGAATGGAAAGTGGCAGGAACCTTTCAACATATCAATTGAAAATGTCAGTTTTCATTAGGGACTGTTTTCAAAACCTCAAAATTCAAAGAAATTAAATGGAGAGAATTGGACATTATAAATGTTGCTTAGTGACGTTTTTCTATACTCAATTTCAAGCTATGAAAGGAAATTTTAATATAAGTGGGAATTAAGGATGTATAGAAATCCACTTAAGTGAATTCTGTTATAATTTCCTTTGAGAATCAGAACTATTCTCAAACACAGTTGGATTTTTGAAAATAATAATTTTATATATATATATATAACATTAAAGAATACAACTGTTGGACTAACTGATGAATGTAATACACCTTTTAAAACTGGCAGGGTATGGCACATCCTCTTTAACTTTATAGAATTTCAAACGTGCATCCAATAATTAATATGCTGCACTATACAATGCATTTTAATTAACAAGGGTCAAGATTAATTTTCTAATTACTTAGCTTAAATGTCATCTATTACCTCAAAAATGATTCTAAATATATAACATATAGAAAAGGCATTTCTCTTCCAGTATATTCACCTGTACCTTGCCTCGGCACAGGAATATCACAAGGAAATCTCTAGTTTCTCTCAAAGATGAAGACTTTATATTTATTCTACATATCACATATGTAAGTATCCACAAATAATATTTAAAGTTTTCCTGTTAGTTGCTGAGATCAAAGGACTAAACATGAAAATTCATTAAATATGCCAGTTCTAAAATAATGATAATTGGGGGATATCTATTACCCAGCAGGCACCACACCGGATATATAACCTGTAGCGCTCACACCACTTTCAAGAGATTATCTCCAGCTCAAAGATGAATGTTTCTGAATTTCAGAAATTGTCTAAATGTCATGGAGCTTAGAGTTGGTAACCCAGAGCTGTTTCTCTCTGAAGCATATCCTCTTTTCGCTTCCCTTATAAAAAAATGGCTTTATTAGTTTAAGTTACATGATTAATATTCAACATTAACAATAACGAGTGGAGTGTTTCATTTAACAAAAAAAGGGGAGAAAGTCCATTTGAACACTTTAACAACTAGATTCTCAACTCTAAGCAGAAAACAGCTGACTCTTTGCCCTGACTGGTGCGGCTTAGTGGCGTCATCCCAGAAACCAGAAGGTCACCAGCTCGATTCCTGGTCAGCACACATGCCTGTGTTGCGGTCCGCGTCCCCGGTTGGGGGCGTGCGAGAGGAGACTGATCAGTGTTTCTCTCTCTTTCTCCCTCTCCTCCCCACCTCTAGAAAAATATATAAATACAATCTTTAATAAAACAGATGACTCTTCAGTATAATTTTTCTAAAATATGCCCACAGGTAAGTGTCTAAAAAGTAGCTAAAGATTAGCAACTAGCCATTTCTTATGTGAAAAAAACAAAAGCTTCTAGCGCACATACTACAAGTTTAGAATGTGTTCCATATATATGTATATTTTTCTTTAATTAGGGCTGAACTAATAGAAGCTAAAACAAAAAAAATCACTTTATCAAATGGTGGGATTCATTATTTTTATTTTTGTGTCAGTTAAAAATAAAAAGCCCATTGTGCTTACTAAAAGGTTTGTGCCTTATTTTCAGCAGAGCTAGAACGGCTTACTTGATAATAAAAGACTAGTCAATCCCCCACGGTCTCTTTCGAAGTCTGACTTTGCTCACATGGAGACACCATTTTTTCACTTGAATAATTTTGTATAAATAAACTCAGATTTTGCTAGCTAAGCACGTGGAAGTCATATAAAGCACACCTAATCACACAGTTTAAGCATTCAGAATGTAGCATATCACAAAAACTGCAGTGCTGTTTCTGTCAAAACCTGTCACCTGATGCATAAAATTGTTGGTTTTATGAGTAATTTTTCAGTGAACTCTAATGGAAACATGGTTGATGGAGATTTTAATGAAAAATGCAGATTTCTTTCTTCCTTTTTTGAATGGAATTAAACAAAAACTGCCCTTTCTGTGATTAAAATTAACACTTTTTTAGTAAATAAAGAAAAAACCTTTTCTAATATATTTTAAAAACTTATAAAGTTTACATATTATTCCTTTGCCTCTCTAAAAATGTGTTTGACAACCTAATTCCATATCTGACAACATAAAAAGATCATTTGCCTCCATATGTGTTTTTTAAATTCAAAGATGAAAATTAAAATATGTATCTTCCTTCTTATCACTATTTTGTTTTTATAATCTTAACCATTTGCTTGTTAGTAAAAGTGATTATTTCATGCTATGAACTTTAAGCTTAAGTTCTTTTATATATATTAATTAATATTGAATTATAGAATAGAATATTTAATAAATGCTAATTCTACAACAATCAAGTTAATTGTACTTTTTATGATTATTATTACACCTTAATATTAAATAAACTGAAATATCTGACTGAATGCCAGTATTCTTAGATATATTTGCCTTTTATCTGATGACCAGTAAAACCATAAAACTTACCTTAGAGAGCTAAGATATTTATAAACATTTTATAGGTATCTACGAATAACTATAAATAATTTTATACTTTAATAAAACAATGTAATAACCTTAAATGAGATATGGATGAATTTTATTCACATCTCAGATAATTTATTTTCATATAGATTTGTATATGAACAGGGAAAATCCTTGGCTACTGAAAGCCATTTTAGGAAGAAAAACTTTATGCTGGTCTAATTGCAGAACTCCATCAGGGGGTGGAAGTGACTGTCATACGCATAAGTTTAGTAACTGATGAAGGTTCTGTTGCCCAATTGCCTGCTGAAGTTGCCACTTTCTTGAACCAAAGTTTTCAACTAATTTCATTTCATTTGACTGAAAAATTTTTCCTTACTACCAGTCTGTGTAAAGTTCATAAAAATCACCAATACCTGCTCTTTTCCTTAAGAGGTATACATGCATCAATTAACTATTGCTATCTCACCACCTCAAACTTAATGGCTTACAAGAACTACTTCCTTGGCTTACAGTTGTGAGAGTCAGCAGTTAGGGCTGAACTTCATTGAGCGGTTCTTCTGATCTTGCTTGGGGGCTTTGCTATGGCTGGATGGTCAAAAATGGCCTCATCTACATTCCAGGTAGCTGGTGCTGGCTGTGGTCGCCAGAGGGCTGTGTGACTGACTATGTGTTTGGGCAACTGTCCCCACTTGGTCTCTCAACCTCAAGGAGCCTATGTCAGTGATTTTCAACCATCTCATGACACACATAAACTAATTACTAAAATTCTGCAGATTAAAAAATATGTTTTTTTCCTGATCCGACAAAAAATAGGTATAATTTTGATTTATCCACAACAGACAGCTGTTTCTGTGTTGGCTATTGTCATTTTTTTATTTGACAATTTAAGGGAAAAGAGGTCAGTGCCCCTGACTGAATAGTCAGATATTGCATGTTTTAAAAATTCTTGGGGAACACTGGTTGAAAACTGCTAGTCTATGTCAAGCTACTTCACATGGTGGCATCGATGTTCCAAAAAGACAAATGTTGAAACAGCAAGGTCCCTGTGGTGTAGGTCCAGAATGTCAATCCTACTGCATTCTATGGGTCAAAACAAGTCACGAGGCCAGCCCATATTCAAGAAGTGGATAAGTAAATTCCTTTTCCTGATAGAACAAATTCACACTGTAAGGAGTATAAATACAGGAATGGAAGGAATTATTGTACCCATCTTTGCAAACACTTCATCATAGCTTTAAAAATTAATGTGACACTTAGTAATCTTTATGTACAATAAGCAAAAGTTTATATTCAACAGAACATGTCTCGTCTACTGGATTCCAGGAGCTCAACATTGCAGGCACTTTTCTCTACCTCTTACAATCTTTCAAGGAAAAAACTAAAAATAATTAAAAACAAGACAACCAAAACATAAAGGTGTAACAACATGGGTTCTCTCTTTATTGTGTTGTTCAGTAGAACTTCTCAATTAGTGAACTTTAATTTTGGGACCAGCAGATCCCAATTTAACTCTTAATTTAAAAAAAACAAAAAAACTACTCAGTTCAAAGGGACACTATCTCTGATACAAACTCCATTCCAAGCAATGTGTGATGTCAATTTATAAAAATATAATTTACATGGTATATATTGTGATCTACCCATCCTTCCAGATATATCCCATAAGCAGACTATATTGGTTTATATGGTAGAGTAGCAGAACTAACTATAGCTTATCATGTTAAGCTTTAGTTTAGTGTATAAAAATGTTAAGTTTTAAAAGTTTATTTTATTTGATGATGCCGGAATTTAACAGATGTTAACGGTTCAACATTAATACTGAAGAACCTTATCATTATTAATGGCAGAAAGAAAAGCACAAATGTCAAATATTCCAACACATGGCAACCAGAACATGATGTTTCTTAGTACCACGAGCTTTGTCAAACATTAATGGTGCCTTCATCCTTCATATACAAGAACAGATAGATATTCATTGACTAACTAGCCATACAGCTAAGTAACTTACTGGTCTACACTATTGTTATGAAACATTTCTGGACATAGTATATTTAAATCTCAATATACTTGAAAGGAAATTCCCTCAACTAGCAATGGGTTATAAGCAGGTTTTCCTTGATCAAAGTCTGATTGCACTTTTCTTTAAGAAAACTCTGGCTCTCCAGGAAATTAAGGGGCATCTGATTGGCTTGTTTACACTTCCTCATTTCCCCAAACCATTTTGCTTCATTTACTACATTCTGTCACAGGGAAAATGATTTGGGGATTTTAAATGGATTCATTCTGCTTAAACAGATGTCGAAGATGAGGCACATTGATTTTAACAACTATTTAGGGGCCACGAGAGGAATAGCTTTTCCCATGTAACAGCTTATCGTGAGCATCCCAAGAATTGTTTTCTACTTTTCTCCACAGCTATATTTCAGCAAATTTAGTTAAATTTATTGAGTAATAGTTTTGTGTATCACTGTAGAGTACTGACATGTACCTTTAATTTAAAACACTCTGCTAATGTATTGTAGAAATTAGGATACATGGAAATAGTTTTGTTTTACTAATACTCACATACAGCACTAGAACAGTGAAAGAAAAAAATATCCAATAACTATCTTTACATCCATAAAGTGATTTTAAGCAAAAACCCCAAAAGTTGTGCATCTTACATTATACTTCAAAAGATGTGATAACACAATGAACACACTTGTACATGCATATATTTTTTGTTGTCATTTTTTGTGGTAGTGGCACTGGGGTACAATGAGAAATTAATACTTGCTCAGCAATTAAATCACGCATGGCTAGAGCTTAGTGATACAGTGCTATAAACACCATTTAGAATTATTATTGATTTCCAATTATATAATACACATTGGAAAATATCAGCATATGATTTAGAGAAGAGAATATTAACTGCCTGTGTCACCATTTTCTTTGTGCATGTTTGCACACATGTGTGTATGTGTGTGTGTCTCTACTGTCTACAATTTTGTCTTAGTAAGTGATTCTTTGACAATTAGATAGTGCTGAAAGTGTTTAGTGGCTTGAAGTATGATGCTATTAACATCAACTAGAGAGACAGAAAAAATCAATATAAATTTTACTCACAATTAGCAAATAACTCAATGATTTCTTGCTAGTTGTCTAGAGGGGAGGGTTTGTGGGACCCTTGAATTCAAGGGAAGATATTCTGGATTTATTTCTACAGAAAAGCTTATCTCACAAACCTGATGAATAAAGGCATAAGTCTAAATAAGTCAATGCCTCAGGGTAATTGGAGTTACAGACCCAATTACTACATGTCATCCTCAGTAATTACTTTACCTATGCAGTTTATTAGCTATTCTTTCATACATTCCTGTGGTTTATATTTCAAAGAAAAGCTAGTTTTGGTATTTTAAAATTTGCAAAAATGTACTTTTAAATTGTTGAAAATCAACTGTTACCATTTTATGCTAGCAAGCAAGTAAACAAAAACATGACTTTATATATCTTTTCTAAGAAATTATCATGGAAATTCTAGTTTCACAGTTACCAAGTTAAGTCGATGTGACTACCTATACTGTGCCAAATCTCTCTTCTGGAGAGATTTTCCGGATAAACTTATGAAATCCCTAACTTTGTTTTACAAAATGACTTACTATTACAAGAGTCGCCTTTTCTTTTCCTTTTACAAGTTTTAGTCAAAAGTTATTTTCAGGTCATATATTTCAACATCTTTGTATGGATATTTAAGACTGAGAGTACAAAAATGCATATATAATTATTGGGGGGAATATTTGGTGGGCAGTTAACATACATTAACCAAATAATCCTTTCATTTGTCTTAATTTATGTTCAATTAGCTGAGAGAGATGATAATTATCAAATATAGTCATTCAACTGGTTGTTAGTGATCCTGAAATAGTCTTAATTTTAATATATTTTTCTTAAATAAAAAAGGATTATAATTTTTAAAATGTATCTTTCCGCCATTAGCCACTATTAGCACCAAGTGACTAATGATGTTGGAACCAGGTGCCTCTCTTACTGCTTTCCTGTCAGTCATCCTCTAAGGCGCTGGACGATCTGAGCCCTTGAAAAGGCTGTATCTAAGAAAGAAGCAGAATATGCCAGTGGTGCAGCAGGAGATGTCATCAAATTCGTGTGGCCCATCAATCACTTACTGGTTTTTATTCACCAAAAAAGGGCAGTATGCCATTGAAAGCACGAGAACACCAAACCAGCACAGGTTTGGGAATTCAAAAGCCCTGCACGGCAGACATGTGGCCCATCCCAATTTAGTCACAGCAATTAGAGGGGATCTCCTGACACTGCAAACCTAGATAAGAATTCTGCTGACAACTCCTAGCTGGAGACACTAACTACACTAACTAATCACATATGAAATCCAGGTACTTTTTCTATACATTATATAACTTAAATAAAGCTCTTTCCTAATCCCCAAAGGCCAGGATGAACAGATGCGCTCTTTTTAGTAACTGCCACCCTGCTCCCATATAAGATTTTATATTTGATTCACTCAAAGACTTCACTGCACAGGAGCAACTATTCTTTGTTGAAAAGAAATGCTGTTAAACCAGACTTCCCATGAACACTCAAATCTCTTTTTTTCTTCCTTAAATTTCTCAGGGAATCAAAATGTTAGTTTCAATTCACTGAACATATCAAAATATAATTCTCCTGTTAAAGGGCAGACTAATAAACGCCAAAAGGCAGAAGCTGGTATAGGATAACATTCAACAGAGTTACTAAAGATGTTTACATGGAGACATAAGTTAATGTGCACAGAATGCCCATTGAAACATGAAAGTTTTATGCATATATATCTACCTAATCAGAGTAAGTGCATAATTACATACTCAAATCTACCAAGCACCACACAAAGTTCATAATCTCTTAAAACCTCATCTTCTGTATTAATTAGGAGGTCAGTCTTTCTAATAAAATATATAAATACATGAACCTAAGCTAATTTATTCAAATACATGTGTAGGAAGGGGAAATATAAATATTAACATTCTACTCAACTGTATTCTCGAATTTTTGTGGCATTTAGAGGAAAACGTTAAAAACATGTAAAATCTAAAATCAAAGATGAAGGTATGGACAATAACATAATAACTGAAAACCAAATACAGGAATAATCAGAAGAAAAGAGGTGCAAGCAATTAGGAATAGTATCTGTTTGATTCGTGAAGTGTACAGCGGCGGATGCTGTTTATACAGAGTATTTTAGAAGGCTGTGAAGTTGGTAAGAGTGACACAGGAAGAAAGGACATTAAGACTTGGTAGGAGGGAGGAGCTCCGTAGTAGATGACTCATGGAGTTACATTCCTCCTTCCTTTGGTCCCAGAGGGCCATCTAATGCTGTGTTTGCCTGCCAGGTGCCTGGCTACAAGAGCATGGAGAAAGGAGAGAAGGAATCTCCAAAAAAAGACAGAGGACCTAAATTCTTTCAATATGAAAAGTGATTAAGATGTTCAATTATATATTATTTATATTGGTGTCTTATAAGAATGCGGTAAAATGTTTTGGAGGAGAAATGAAGAGAATAATGACTTTTTTTCTCAAATTGCTCTATTACTTCATAAAATTTGATTTTATTAGAAGTGTCTGGCCTCTAAAATGAGAACTCTGAAAGTATATATGCTTATCCTTCAATATTATTCTGAGATGGTACCTCATGGTGTTGATAACAGCTTAATAGTTATAAGTTTAAGCAGAACTGTGCTGCTTTAACATTAATAGTAAGATTTAGGTTATTTTATGGACCAAAATATGTAAATTATGTTGTCATATTCACCCAAGATCTTATATAAAGAAGTCTTGGAAATCTAATATTTCAAAGGAGGAAAAATTCATGTCAAGCTTAATGTATTTTTCTTTCGAATCTGTTTCCTTTTCTGAAAAAAATTGATAATAGTCACCCTATCCTACATATCAGACAAACGTTTATAAGATTATTCAACAGTATATGTGAAAAATGATTCTATAAATAATTTCGAGCTATAGAAAAATTATTAAAAGAAAAATGAGACCTTTGATTTTCCATTTATTTTTCTTCTGACTACATTGAATCAAACTCTAGTATTCCACGAACGTGTCTAATGGTTCCTACAATACTGGATTTGAATTTTATATTGTTTTTAACTATCTTTAAATATAATAAAATATGCACTAAGATATATTCCAAATCTACAATTTGAAAATTCCCCATATGTGCTGCTGATGCAACTGACCTCATTCAGAGCTAAGACTCAAACTCTTCCCGAGCACTTGATTTAAAAAAAAAAAAAGCTTATTATTGCTCCTATTTGTATAGCATTGTAAAGTTAGCAAAGTGTTTTTAGACACTATGTAGGATGTTCACACATATTATACTACCATGCATCGTGGATCGGAGGCTTGTGATTTACCTTTACTTCAGGATTTAAAAAAAAATTTAAAGTGTATTCCCTTGCAAAAAAAGGTGAATCTTTTTCATTTGTATAATGGTATAAATGAGAATGCTATGCACCTGAACTCTGGTAAGGCCGGTGGACACTTATGGACAGCTGCAACATGGGGTATGAGCATGTCACAGTGCCACAGTCTTTTATCAAAACCAAATAATGTAACATGTCATGCCAGCATGACAATGTACTGTAGGCTATTTGGATATTCATCAGTTTTGGATGTTTATTATGAGACACTTGTCATCATGATATCTTTTAAAATAGTTTAATTATATTTTATATATTGGAATTCTGATTTGAAAAGGTTGTCACTGGTTTAAAAAAAAGTTTAAAAATTCCAGTGTTATCTTTTATAGTATGGGATAGTCTTGCATAATGTCCATACTCTATTATCGAACTGGAAATAGCAGCAGGCAACTATTGATGATTATAAATTTTATATTATTTGTATATTTTAATTAATACTTAGAAATCCATTCTAAAATGTTTTGTGTTAAAACCTTAAAGAAATTCAAACTGAATATACTTTAAAGCTTTTCTTATCCCAGAAACAAAACATTGATAAGGATCAGGAAAAATAATCATTCTAAAATGTGTTTTTTAAAAGTGCCGAACAGAAGGATAAAGTAACACTCTTCCAGTACCTTTTAACTTATTCATCAAAATTGATGCTTAAAGTTTAGAAACTAGCAGCTAGTTTTCTACAATAGTGAAAAAGTCACTTTTTAAAACCTCTACCAAAGACATTTAATGTGTAACTTTTCCTCTTGGTGATCATTTTTCTTCAGTTTGATCCCAAAGGCCTTGCTCATACAGATATCTTTGGAATACTGATTTCTGATGCAGTGAAACTCAATGTATAAAGGAATTCTTTCGTTATTTAAATTCAGACATTAGCGTCTCTTATTTTACTCCTTCCAAAATGCCTATATTGTTTTTATAACAATGTTAAATATAGTGTTGATATTTTTAACACAATTGCTATTCTATTTTACTTTATTCTATATATTACTTCTTGCAACACACAGACACATTCCTGTCACTCTTGAAAACATATTTTGCACAGCAGACTGCAAAATAAGTTCCTGCACTTGATCTCAGCCAAAAGGTTGAGAAGTGACGCAAAATAAGTTCCTTGCATTAAAGAATACAATGCTCAAACCAAAGGGAAGAATGAAAAAGAGCTGCTCTGTTGTCAAACCAGTTGGACAATGAAAACCACATGGGGCGAGGCCCAAAATGAAAGAGAAAATGTTTACAAGGACAGGATGACATGCACAATAATCCTCTATCCACAACGCTACACTTCTGACTGATACCTTCTCCATTGAGCATTCACTTTCCAAGCTCAGGATGAACTCTTCGCCAGGAAGAATGGAACAGGTTTTGGAAAATTTTAAAAGACACAGGGCAAGAAAAGGGAAAAATTTGAGAGACACGGAAGAAAAGAAGGTAGATTTAAGGCTCTTCCTGGATCTGGCAGCTTAATTTGAGAGCCTCCCCTCCCTCTGTTCCCGTCACCTCAAATACTTCTCAAGCAGGCATTTCCAGGACAGATTACAATGGTGGAAATGAAAAAGTGACCTAAAATTGGGCTTTCACACAGGTCATGAGATTTCAGAAAATTTTAAGACATTTTATCCAAAGACAGAACACAGGAAACACTCAAAAGTTTATATTACTGTAGTCACAGTGAATTTATCCTTTTATTAGCTCATGTGGCTTCTAATGGAATATGGAGATGCCTCCTAACAGAATAAAAAGTTAGCTTCTGTTTATCATGTCATGATCCATATATATTGGCTGGGATATTTATTCAAGACATATTATAACTACTAAAACCATATGCAAAGCTCGTTATAAAAATAAATATTTATTACTGTAAATGCAAAATTGTCACATTCATTTGAAGAATGGTCAATAGGCACTGCTGATATTTAACTTTTATTTAGATCAAAGAGAATCCCAAGTTATGAATGAATTTTGGTATGCAATGCAGCCTGTAAAATGACATATGAAAGTAATCACAGGGACAGAGTTCTGAATACAACAAGTATATTACAGTCATCACTATGAAAAATTAGGCTTTTGTATTGACCAAATGATTTAAAAATGTATCATATGTAAAGACTAGGTAAAGATAATAAGAGGAAAGTTAAAGATATTAGCAATTGTCATTTTATGGAACTCATAAGCATCTCATTGTAACAGCAAACACATAAATGGAAACAGCTTGTGTGTTTTAGCTATATTTATAGTCTTTGCTTCTCACATTGAATCCATGTGTAATAAGTATGTTATGATTTTAAAACTATAGATTAAGTAAAAATTTCATTTCCATTTGTACATTCTTTTGCCACATTTCCTCAAAAAAAGCATTACCCAGTTGCCTGCTGGACCAGTACCAGATGAAAGTGTGTTTAACTTGGGTTAAGGTCGTTTTAGGGTGTATCAGATCATTATGTTACACACTTTAAATATCTTACAATATTATTTGTCAAGAAAGCTGAAAAAAGCCATTTAGAGAATATGGTATATGCATGAGAGTTTCTAGGAGAGATCTAAAACATGTCGGAATAGAAAATGTTCTATGAAAATGATTTTCATAGGAAAGAAGAGAAGGAGAAAAAAGAATATGAGATGACAATAGAAGGGGGGGAAAAGGAGTATAAAATGTTGAAGAAAATTTAATTTCCCAAACTGATTGCCACCCTTGCCTCAGACCAGTGCCCTGCACTCTTGAATGGGATGGTGAAGATGCTGTCTTCCCTGGAATTGCATTAATGCAAGGAACCATTCATGCTTAACAAAGACATTCTTTTGTGGATCTTGTTCCATTCTCCCATGAACATCGTAAGCATTTATTTCAGCTTACACCAGAGGATAAGGGAAGAGAAAAATGTAGGCCATCTTTTCCAGAGCTAATTTGGGTATCAAAATGAGTAATTTATTTGATAAGAGGCCACAAAGCTAGGCAGCTTGATAAGATACAGATTCAATGCAATGGAAAAAAATGATCAGATTACTTTCTTTTCCAAATTACATATTACTCATATTTTAATGTATTTCCTTGATCATCATGTTCAAATCCTGAGCAAAGCAGATAAAATAGAGTGCTGTTTCAATAAAATGATGAGTCCAGATTCTGAAAATTTTAACACATTAATTGCTTCTTAATGACTTACAAGATATCACTCATTTTTTTGCTATGCACTTAATGGCTAATAGATAATGATAAATAGAAGTTCTATTGTATTTAATTAATGTTAAAAAATTAGCTGCCAAAGCTGATGGTAATTGTATGATTTTAAAATATATATATATGATGTTCTATTATGTTAAACAAAATAAGCCAGTCAGAGAAAGACAAATGCCATATGATATCACTAATATGTGGAATCTAATGAACAAACTGATCTAACAAGCTAGTTAGGAGTCAAGATAGAGACAGACTCCTAGCGAGCAGGTTGACAGCTATGGAGATAGGTTTAGGGGTGGAGGGATTGAGCAAAAAGGAAAAAGGACTCACGGATGTGGACAACAGTGTGGTGATTGTGGAGAGGAGGGGCTATAAGAGGGATAAGTAGTAATGGAAAAATGCAAAAAGAAAAAATAGTTTTGGGTTTAATAAAAATGTATTTTGAGTAAAAAATAAAATTAATATGCAGTGTTCTTGATTTTATCTTTCTCATTAACGAGTGAGGATGCATTTATTTTCAATTACTTTGACAATAAAGAACAATACTAATTTAATATCTCTACATGTAGTACTACTTCAAGAAACTATTTCAATTTTTCTTGTAAAACCAGTATGTGTTATTTAGTTCCCTATAGTCACATAGTAACACATCATCCACAAAAGAACTTTATCTCCTTTTGTACGTATTTTTAAAAAGCATAGTTTAGCACAGGTGTCTGTAAATAACAGCCCGCGGGTCAAACTGGGCTGTTGTTATTTTTTTTTTTTAGAGCTAGTGAGATGCAAAATGTAGATTTAAATGGTTACAATTTAAATGGTTAAATATATAATAATACCATTCATTTATATATAATAGACATATCTGTTAATGCTAAAGTAATATATTATATATAAGATACATCATAACATATTCCTGTGTGTCCCCCTTTCCTTTTGGTATATACATTCTTTTACAGATATATGGTTTTGAACTTATACAGCCTTAAGTGTTCTACCAAAGTAAGATTGCTCTCTTATGGAATGATTTCCTGAAATGCTAGGAAACCAGCCTGGTTAGGCAGCAGGTTCGGACAATTGCTAATCTTACTTGGTCGTCTTATCGCTGTTGCCTTTGCTCAGCCCTTCAGAGACCAGCACTGACATAGAGAGGGAGAGACAGGAAGGGAGAATGTGCTTGAACTTCCTGGGCCAACTGAGGCTGAAAAGTTTGTGTTCATGAAACTGAGTGTATATGAAACAGGAGGAGACATTCTAAGACAGTGCTAATCTCCCAGGCATCATATATAAGGTAAATTAAACCTCAAAAATGTTTTTTAATTGCTATAAGACGTAGGTTTTAATTTCCATACCAGCACATTTTTTTTTATTACCCAATTTGCATACTGTAATGTCTAGGCTTCCAACTGTTACAAGTTCTGGCATTCAAATACTAAAATCAAGAACAAACTGGCCAGAAGACCGACTGTTCACAAAGGCTGCTGTATTTCACCATAGACATTTTCAAAGCAGATTTTCTTTGATCAACAAATAAAAACAGTCAAACATTTTCTATGCTAGACTGTGAAAATAATGTCAAATACTCTCACTTATCTGTCAGGTTGTGATGAATGATTATAATTATAATTAATAAAAGAGTTTTATAGTTCTGTGTCAATCAAAAGCTTAGACATGACTCAGTTCTATGCAAATGCTATTTACTGAGGAATCAGAAACAAAGACATAAACTAAAATTAGTTGCTTTAATAGAAAGTACTTAAAATTGTGTATTTCTTTTACTAACATAAAAAGTGAACTATTATGTAGTTTTGTTTATAAGTTGATAATAATCACTCTATTTAAATGCAATGGCTTATCTCTTTGATTACTATTTAAAATCATAAATATATGTCCATAGTTGCATTATAATTTCAGTTATTAAGCATAAGTTTATCAAATGAAAGAAAATACGGTGTAATAACATTTTAAGCTTATTTGAAATAGTATCAAGTAAAAACTACTAAATCCTCATATTATGAACAAAATTTTAGAAATCACAAATTTAAAATAATAATAACTTGTAAATTATTCAAGGAATTTCAATGCTGACAAGACAAATTACTGGTGAACCGAGTTTGTGCTATTGCCACAAGGTGAACCACTTTAGTTGTTAAAAATAAAAACTTGTCATCCTTTGATAATTGTGAATGACAGAAAATTTAGATGTAAGGTATCCAGGAACATATTTTCTTGCATGAATTATAATTGCGAAGTATTAATATTTCTTTAGACCTGCATCGGAAGATATGTGAAAGTGGAAAACCATACATATATAATCATCCAAGGATTGTTCATATAAAAAACTCACACTTCTTAATGGTAAAAGTAAGTTGCAGAAACCAAGAGGGGGAGCATGGTTACTGTCTAGTTACTGACCTTCAGTGTTAGCAGATACTCCTTCTGGATAATAGCTATCATAATTTTTTTCCTTATTCCTGAGGTTTTAAATTAAAACAGGCATTTAAATTGGCTTTAAAACCAAAGATAACATCTAAATAAGGAAACTCAAATTGCATATACTTTTTTGGAGGTAATGTGATTATTTCACATATTGTTTTATTCTGAAATCCAGTATTTCTACACATGCATTGGTTTCTATGTTCCTTTTGAATCATCTCAGAAGGTCACATATGACCGTATTAGAACCTTCAAAAATCCCCAAAGACATGCTAACTTGAATAATTCATATTACATAGAGTATTTTTATTCTTAAAGTGACAACGTTGATACGGGTCGACAGCTAGTTTTGCTCTTAAAATGTAAGAGGTCCCAGAAAATAAAATCTTCTAAGGACGGGGTAGGGAAAAAGTTTGTGGTAGGCTATTTTTCCCAAAGCTATAATGTTGCAGACAGTCTTCTCTGGTTCTATAATATAGTGGTTAAAACCATGTAATGAGAATTTTTTTTCATATTCACATATTTCACTACAGCATATTACGTTTTATTCCACAGGGGGGAAAAGTTGGCCACCAGATAAATTACAACTTTATGATTATGCTAGGAAGTGTTTTTCTAGTTCCCAAACTTTCATCAACCCAGCATGATATATTTGATTTTTTTAAATCTGAAACTTAAAAAAAAAATTCTGAAGGTAACATATAAAAACATGGATTGGCAAACTTCGGAAGCAACTGTATGATAAATCACATACTTCTCTCTAAAACCAAGCATAGTTGTAGGATAAACATTAATTGGAAAATTAAATCCAAAGTCATAATCTAGGCATATGTTCAAAGTAATAAAGAAAATATATTTTAAAAGAATTAATCAATATTCAAAAGTTAAAGGTCTATATGGAGCTAATTAAATTTTAAGCTAAATAAATGGTTCTGCTTGGGAAGGGGTCAATGTAACAGTACCAAAATATCACAAAAGGCATGAGATGTATTGAAGAATAAGTCATTATAGGTTCCACACTAAATTTTGTTGTCAATCTGAAAGAACGTATGCCTCATCTAGTAAAATCTGAAGACGGCCAAAAGATAAAGAAGTCTTTTGATTTCCAAAGGATCATATAGATCAACTATTAGGATCTACAATGAGGAAGTTATCACAGAGCTCAGAACTTGAGGACATTTGAGTATGACAAGTGTTTGACAGAGGGGGTTGAAAAAAATATTTTTTAACAGAAAAGATATAGTGAAATTAGCACAAAACTGAGTTTATATAATGTCTTTATCCTGCAAACTCCCTACAAAGTCATTCTTGATTAAGATGTGAGTCTTGGTTTTTTTCAAAGTGGCTCCTATGATCCTGGTATGGTATGCAACTCATTAAATATTTAGGTTGTGAATTTTTTGCTCAGTAAACCTAATGAATTCCTATATACACACCTCTCAGATGAACTTAAAGATATGTTCATTTCATGGTCTCCAATAATCTTGGGTGCCCTGTTTCTTCCATGACCTCTGTCCACCCTGTTTCATTCTTAACTGGTCTATGCCTCACATGCACATTGATCTGTAGACAAAGCATTGTCAGATGGAATCAATACATCATTCCTTTGGTATTGAAACTGGCTTTTGCTTAGTTTACTTTCATTTTTTAGCAGATCAATAGTGCTAAACTGATGCATTACAAATTGGGCATACAATTAATATCTGTCTTGAAGCTAGTTAACATGGGAATACAGCTTGATAGGGAGACGCTGGGAGGAAAACATCTTTTGAAACTGTTATATCTGTATTCAAAATTGCCTCTAAAATATGGATGTTTTTATAAAAATTAATTTCTTTAAAGAAATTTCTTTAAAGAGTTAAGCTTTATATTTCTTAACATTTACTTGGTTTAAAGAGACATTTCAGTTAGTTTTTCAATAAAGTATTTGAAATAAAATATTTTCCATTCACATATCAGGAAAGGGGTTTTTGTGTCTACAATTTCTGAATTACAAAGAAAATAAACAGATTCATAGTGTATTTTTAAGATAGTTAGATATATTGATTCTAAATAAATTTTCTGAGAAAATTATCCTGTTTTTTAATTTATATAAAAATACACAGTTCTGAAAATTTTTTAAAAGAGTGTTTACTTTCTATACTTAGTTGCTTCAATACTATCTTTTTACCTACTTTGTGGTTTGTATTGCAGGGTTCATCTCACTGGTGACAAAAGACCATTGAGCCCATTTTCCTTCAATCTCATCAATATATTCATTAGCAGGACTTCATCAATCTCACTGCACTAAGAAAATATTAAATCTTCCAAGCATATTAAAATTGATTTCACGATTTGGGGATCAAGTATTCATTATTAGGCCATTTCTTTATTTTATATGTGAGTGCATTAAAAATAATAATAGTCTGACGAAGTGGCCTAAAATAAAAGAATGATATCCAGTGAAGCCATTACCTATATAAGGGTAATAAGGTACACATTTATTCAACTTGACCCTTAACACCCAAAACACTGTTACGTATTGATTTGTTCTTCCTTTACCTAGGATCTAGTAGCTGGACCTCATCAGGTTTTCATTATACATGGCAATGGGAAACAAGGAGGAGAATAAATAAACTCTAACCCTTCTTGGCAGTGCACGGCAGTGCATGGTTTGAGGGTTTGATAGCTTAGATTGAAAAACTTAGCTCTACTTATTTTCCATGAACGGAGACAACAATAAGTATTTTATGTAAGACTGCAAGTGTTAAATGAGCTCATTCATTCAATCGGTCAGTAGATTAATTTCTTTCAATATTTATAGAGTTATTGTGTTGGGCATGGAGACATAGCCCTAAATTAGATGTATATAGCCTTTGTTTTCCTAGCAATTATATTTTAGTGTCACTGACAAATTTTTACATAAGCATGGACTAATTTATGTCATTAAAACTGTGATTACAGCTGCATGTGGGAAATTTAGGGTACTTTACCTAGTCTCATCATTGATCCATTCTTGGATGATTCCCATTAGAGATTTGACTTCATTTTTGCTGAGAAAAATGTCCAGAGGTTGTCTAGG